>CM024760.1:74066763-74266763 GCA_014218235.1 Colocasia esculenta
ATCTCGTCTAGTACTCTCTTATCTCTTCTTGGTACTCTATTGGCCATTCGTGTGATTGTCTAAGATAAAAGAAATGACTAATGCCAGCGCAATAGGTCCCGATCAGGTCCTGGGAGGAGCGCCCGAAAAGTGTCAGTGCCCATGGGAGTTAAAATGATCAAGGATGTGTTACGGCATGCATCCAGCGCCAGTTTACTATCTAGATTAATCTATGACAATCAAAGTACTATCTCTACAAGTGCAAGCGTGATCGTTACTAGTGCACCGTTGTGCAAATTACATGTTATAACGTTACATGGTCATTATATTGTCGTTCTTGTGGTACTATTTTCCCTGTGTCAGTTGCAATTGTTCTCTCGTTATCATGACATACTCTACATGACTTTACTCTCTAGTTAGCCTGGCATTAAAACATTAACTATTTAAAGCATGTTTGTGTTCATGAGATATTAAGTCCTACTGGGCGTTATTCGCTCATCCTGCGTATTTATTTAATGTGTTTAGGTGAGTCGGATGGAGACAACCACACATACGAGGACGGGACTGAGGAAGATGCTCAGGAGTGACCATTTCAGCCACCAGTGCTATCTAGTAGTAGTTAGTATAGTTATGAGTTAGTGAGTCAGTTAGTCATAATGTAATAGTTTGATTTTTGAATAAAGTACTCAGGGCCCTAGTTCTGGCTCTGATACGTTGATGTAATGATGTCTGGTGGATTATTAATGAAATTGGAGTTTATTTGGTATTATTCCATTGTGCAATGGTTTTCATTTATTTCTCGCTATGTACTATTTAATAACTGTAATCCTGCTCCGATATTCCGCGTCGGGGCGTTACAGATTGAATCCGTCCGTGCATAAACCTAGCCGTACGTTGCGTGGTTCCCTTGAGAAGGAAGGATGAGTACGGCTAAAATGAGCCTAAGCTTCGCCATCGGTAGGATGACTGATTTCACCATCATCATGACAGACTCTTTCCACAACAAGTCATATGTCTAGCTATCTTTGGGGACATGAACAACCGTTGCAATCTGGGTGTGATCAGAAAGTACTGCAGTGACTTATATGGAACATCCTTCTGCTTTGACTTGTCTCCTCTCTTAAGCTTGAATCTATCATGCTTACAGATACAACATGATGTCTTATCTGCATCACCTTTGTAATACAACATACAATGATTAGAAGATGTATTAATTTTCATAAATCCAAGTCCCAGGTCATTCACCATCTTCTTCGCAAGATAAAAATCATCGAGCAACTTCTCTGATTGAAGAAGCATACTCTTGATGAGTAAAGAAGTTGATCAAAACAACTCTCACTCATATGAAATTTAGACTTCAAATTCAATAGCTATGACAATGCAGACAATTGTGCATGCTTCTCACAACCATCCCACAATGGCTCATCAGTATCTCGAAGTAACTAATAAAATCTCTGAGCTGTATTATTCGGCACATCATCATTATATTGGTCATCACGAATATTGAACTCCGGACTAGCAGCTAGGGGTGAACAACGGGCCGGTTCGGTCCGATTCACCCCTATTTTAGGGGAACCGAACCGATCCAAATTTCTACAGTGATTCGGTTCGGTTCAAACCGAAATATGCAAAAAATAAAACAAGGATTTAAGAGGCGGTCGCGAGATTTGATCTCACGACCTCCGCGTGGAGTAGCGCCAAAGCTCATAACCACTGCGCTACAAGCACTTTTATGTATATATGTATTATTCATTAATTATATATACATATTCAATTCAAAATATTCAAAAAAAATAATGATTTAAGCGAGATTTGATCTCACGACCTCCGTGTGGAGGTCGCGCCAAGGCTGGCGATCGCTGTGCTACAAGCGCTTTTGTGTATATATATTATTAATTAATTATATATACATATTTGGTTCATTTCGGTTTCCCAACCTGAAACCGAACTGAAGTGTGAGATCAGTGAAACCGAACTGAACTAGTCGATTCGGTTCGGTTTTTCGGTTTGGACCATATTTTGAACACCCCTACCAACAGCATCGACAACCATGTCTACATACATACTTGTGGAGGCAAAGTTGGTCGGTTCATACGACTGGATATTAAACTCACCATGAGACGACCATAACTCATAATAGGGAACAAATCCTCTCATATACAAATGATGCTGCACATCCCATGTCGATATCCACTTTCTGTTCTTACAAGCCGAACAAGGACATCGGTTGTTACCCATCGGATCAAGTGCTATCGATGAATTCCTCAATGCAAACCGAATGAAACTGTCAACTCTGTCTTTAAACTCCTCTGTCACAACTCCATTAACTATTTCACGGTATATCCATGATCGATTCTCATGACATTTTTCCTACACAAATTAAATGTCATCTCACGAGCATCACTATAAATTGTATAACAACTTAAGAAATTCACCATAAAATCCTTTGTTGGCCATTTGTTGAGTTAAAACCCAACCCACCCTCACATCGTTCAAGTAAGTAAAAATGAATAAGTAGGACATATTAATTAGATTATCACTTTTTACCCATCCATGAATATTTGATCGCACTCAGATGGCCATGTACTATATGTTTGTATATTTTGCTGAAAATTTCGGCAGTATCTCCCCACACCTCTCCGATATACCGAAAATATTTATTGATTAAGAAATTTTCTTACACACTTATTTTTAAGTGGCCAAGAAAATATTCAAAATCAATAAAGATATACTAGAGAGGAGTGAGAAGACACAACCAAAATTTTCAACAACTGTAGAAACACATATAGCAAATAACCACCTAACTGTGATCAAACATTCACAGACTGTCCAAAACGAGACAATTCAAGACTTTGAGTTAGATATACATATTCTCATCATTGAAAATGATACTTGTACACATCAATCTCAAAGTCTTGAATGGGAAGGTTCATTGACACGGACTTAACACGCTCTCGTGAGATGTGTGTGCAGTGATAAATTGCTATACATGCATAAATAAAATTTAAAACTCACATAAATATGAAAGGAAAATGAAAACAAAATATTACATGTGAACAAGTGTAATATTAAACCAAATTCACACATGCATGTAAATGAATTACATTAAAGTAAGAAGTTCAATACTAATCACTGAACTGAAAATAAATAATAAAAAGCAATCCATATAATAGTGTCCTTTTGAATTAAGTTTGAATCAAGGATCTAATGTCTAAAAGGAAGAGTTTGTACTCAAATTTTTTTTTCTTATAGTTTGTCTACAAGCAATCGATATAATTTGTCCATGCAGGTTGCCAAGCCGTTTGTGCCTTCGAATGACTTATTTATACCCCATCTTACATTTCATAGGTACATGGGGTTTTCTTATAATCATGCTTGGAGTCAAAGCCCCATTTGCATTGCTTTCCTCGTATAAGAAAAAGGGTTTTTACAGTCCTGTTTGGGACCCTTTTAAAGACCAATAGACCTAGAGTTTTAACTTTTAAGAGCTTCCAATTTGACCTAACAAATCAAATTGAATCAAATTAGATCTTTTAGTTGATTAAAAAATCTAAAAATTTGAGTTAATAATGAGACCAATCCAGCTAGCCCCCATGACAAAATGTGTGTCAATTAACATGTGCGTTGACATGTGTAGTATGCGCGAATGTGTCCATAGAAGAGGAGCCATCACTTCAATGTCTAAAGTGTGTGTTACTAGAGTTTCTAATAATTATGTCTAAAAAATCTTGCAGAGAGGACATAAGATAGCAATTTGTTGAGCCGAACTTCTTTATGTCTCTTTGTGTGAATGACTTTTTCTCTCTTACCTAATTTTTTTTCACTCTCTCATGTTTCTGTTAAATTTATCAACTCTAATAACTTTATTCTTTTTTTGTGTAGTAGAACTCTAATAACTTTATTTTGCCAAATATACAACCTTAGTAACCAGATAGATTTTTATGTTAAGTTAAGAAAAGTTGTTTACGTGACATTTTAACTTGATGTTGAAAGTTTTTTTTTCTGTTTTTTTTTTAACCCGAGAGGTGGTTTTAAGTGATATAGCATGGAAGTTGGTTTGTGAAAATGTTTCAAAAGTCTTTAGATGCACATAACTTCTTATTCCTAATTGATGAGAACTGTAAGAATCCATAAGAGGATGATAAATTCTTTTGTTTTTAGATTATATGCTTATTGGGTTTATTAGAGATTAATCAAATGGGCCCCAAATAATTCCAACCCAGGTCATAAATGAACTAAGCTGGATCTCCACCATCTTATTCTCTAGTATAGGTAAAATAAACCACCACAAAAAATTTGAACATTCATAGCAAGACTTCACACAAAAAAGCAAAATACCACCTTTCCTGTTGGTTTTTCCTAATTTATCCAAACGTAGTTTCAGTATATACTAAAATGTGCACATACATACAACTTATGCATGTATTACCTACTTACTTATTGAAACATATACTCTTATTTGTCTATGCATTTAGAGCTATATGTTTCACTGTTTTGTTGCAAAAATTCAACCTTGATTCCATCTCCACATTCCCTCACTATGTAATGATGCATTTAATCTTTCAGCATTCAAACATTGTAGGTGGTTGGAACAGTGAGCTTTTGATTTTGATCATGACCTTGAGATAGGTTTAACTGCACTTCATCCCCTCTTTTTAGGCAATTATTATGTGAATAGGACTCTACATTAAGTCATTTTGTCTTATCACTTTACCCCACTTTCTTATCATCACAAGTTCCATGGTTCACAACTCATGATACAGGAAGAGAATTGGATTGAAGGAATAGTGTTATATGGCCATTGTTAAAGAAACACAAAAACCTAAGAATACTATAACTAATGACTTAGAATTAATATGATGGCATTAGTGAAAGAATGTTTACCATTTAACCTAAAAAATATTTGGCACTGATAAATACATAGCATATTGTAAACAAGCATAAATATCAGCATAGTCAAATAAGGACATATATATATATATATGTATGTATGTATAACTCACTGGGGAACTCTCCAGAAAGCATACAACAAATTAAATCCAATCAGGAAAAGAAAGACATGAGGCATCAAGTCTACAAGCTTTTAGAAAATTATGGGAAAAGTTATTAACAATAAAAAAACCAAAAAACTTACTAATAAATTCTTTTACAACACATATTCGCAAATGTCATAGGCAAAAAATACAACACATGGTCACCTAGAGGAGGTGGGGGTCGCCGGGAGTGGGAGTGGGAGTGGAGGGGGTGGGGGTAGGGGAGGACAGCAACTGCACACTGGGGGACTCCACCGGGGGATGAGAGGTGGAGCAGGGGTGGTGGGGGCAGTTCGCACAAGGACAGTCAGAGAAGAGGGGGAGCGAGGGGGGGGCGAGGGGGAGGAGGAGAGGGCTGGCAGGGGTGGGGGCCGGAAGTGGGAGTGGGTGGGGGAGGGGGTGGGGGTGGGGTTCGTCAGGAGGGGTGTGGGGAGCCCCGAGAGTGGGAGGGGGAGAAGACTCACCTGCAATGGCGAAGGTAGCGGCGCAAGGTCGCGGCGAAGGCGGCGGTGTGGGGTCGCAACGGCGGCAGCGCGGGGGTCGCGGCGGCGGTAGTGCTCCACACCGGAGATGAGAGAGAGAGAGAGAGAGAGAGAGAGAGAGAGAGAGAGAGAGATTTAGGAATGGGGTGAGGGAAAATTGGAATTTTTCGACGAAATTATTTCTGTCAAAAATTCCACGGCATTACCAACAGAATTTATGATGGATATATTTCCATCGGAAATACCGACCGTATTTTCGACAGAATATGTTCCGTCGAAAATTCAGACGGATATTTTTGAAGGAAATATATCCATCGGAAAGCCCGACGGTTTACCGACGAAAACTTTCTGTCAGAAATTTTCATCGATAAATCTGCTTTTCCTTGTAGTGTTCGTTCTTCAAACTTCTATAGTTGTAGGCTTCTGTTGGCTCTTTATGAGCAGCACAAATCTCTCTTGAAAATTATAGCACGAGATGATCTTTTGGAGGTGGCTCTCTATCTTCCACATCTCGAAAACAATATGATTTATAGTGGAAGACCCTTGGTAGACCTCTGAGAGTCGTCCTTGTGCAAACCAGGGCAAGACTCCTACTCAAGGAAAGAATCCGTTCAAATAAGAAAATTTCATCGTCGGAATCGGTCGTCTGATTTCCCATTATCGGTCATCCGATTCTGGATTGTTCCCAGTCTCCAAGTTACTGAGAAAAGCGGTCAACCGAAAACCTTGAATCAGTCGTCCGATTTCCTGGTATGCACTTGAAGTCGACTTGCTCCTCTTCTATGTGTCGACATGATCTCCTATATATGTGTCGACATGTAGCTCTTCATGTGTTGACATTTTGTCTTGATGGGTCGATCATTTTCTCACAATCAATTGACCGAATTGCACTGTCTCAGAAACAATACTGTTGGGAAAGTCGATCGATCATTTTCTCTGGATCGATCATCCAACTGTCAATTTTGCAGTTTTCTTCAGCCAATCTTCAGTCTTGTTAAGTCCAAGTCTTGGCCTTTATAATTTTAAGTTACCAATTCGACTTTGACCTATTCTTTTGCACACTTAACACACAAATTAGATCATCAAATTAAATATAAATAAATCAAATATTTAGATCATTCACATTAGCATAATTATATATTTTGTGGGCATATCAACATGAATTAGATTTATTATTTGTGTGATCATCAAAATCCAGGACACATAAATTTTATGTAATAGAATCACTTCATAAAATAAGGTGCACCTATAAAGTTGTATTTTTGATCTAGTGGAGTCACTTTTTTTAAAAAAAAAAAAAGTTATATAGAGAGAGATAATTTAATGATAAAATTTAACAAATTTTACAATTAAGCGGACTCATGTGATATCACTTAGAATAAGTTGGATCCGCCACCGATTGTCACAATATAAAATCTAGAGAACCAACAATTTTAAAGGGGTGTGAATCTTCTAAGTCTTGTGTTTAGAAACGATGAAACTAACTAAACTTGGTCGTTCCTATGAATAGGAGATACTTATTTCTCTTGAGTATTAATTTGCTACGTCAAAGGGAATGATCCGGACCCGTTAATTGATGCGCGCGCCACCCCAACCCCGTCCTTCCAATTCTACCCCACCCTTTACCCATTTCACATTTGATAATTGTTTTAATGATAGGGAACATAATGTTATATGGTAAGAAATATGTGTTCAAATCGCCCTAAATTATCAATATTAAATGTAAAATAGACAAATCACGATAATCTCTCGCTTACGACGTCTACTAGACGGCCTCTCTTTAGCGTGTGGTGATTACCCCTAGCTTCAAGCACGGGGGAGGAGGCGCTTTACGTACTTGCCGTGCATGTGGCACGTCCCTTCAAGGCGGGGCGGGGACCGGGGAGTACTGGTTAGAAGATGCCAGAGAGATCGCTCCTTTTCGTGCACAGTTCTTTGTCTTGTACGCACTACGCACGTCTCGCGGGGGGTGGTGCGGGCCGTGGCAGCTTGTGTGGAGTGCTCGTCGGCACTGTTCCCGAACAAGCCGCTTACATTGCACACGGAGAAAAGAAAATTCACATGTATATATATATATATATTTAATTTGATAACAATTATCTACTTCTGTTTATCTTCTCTTTCTCGTGTTTTAATGGTGCAAGTCCCCTCGCAGTTTAACGGGCCCAATCGAGATAGAGTCGGATCCGAATGACTAATAACTGGATCATGGAAAAGACATCAAAATTTCTCATCAATTAATAGATATGGAGTTGAATTAATCAAATACATTAAGATTAAAAAAACATGATTGTTGCTGCAAAAGTAAGTGGGGTCGACTAGAGTCGAGCGGAGTGGGTTCCGAGGGATCGACCGCGTCGCGTCGTCGTCGGCGATGTGAGTCCGACCTACAAAGAACTATCGAGACTCCTCGATGGTCGGACACTCCGACGATCAAGTCAGCAGAAGAAGATTCCGAACGGAACGAGTAGTAGTACTACGAATAGCGTACATTTTCTATAAGGGATGTCTCTTCCTTTTATAAGGGCATGGTGGTTTGAACCTCCAGTGGTGGAGAGAAGTCGTGTCCTCTTTTCTCGCTTCAAATCTTAACATGTGAGGTGGTAGGAGTTAAGTGCGACCATCACGGATCCCCTCACAGCTGGGATCCTGTAACCTTGCCATGGTAAGGGCTTCCCCAAATGATCGTGTGACAGCTGGGGCGTGCGTGGTTGTGATTTTCCGGAATCCATGTTGCTCGATGGGCAAGTCTGACCTGGCGCCAATTGGATGAGCCCGGATCGCGCGCCCGACCTAATGGGTCTAGGTCAGGGGTGGCTGGTAAACCGAGGACTAGGTCGTCGTCGGACAGATTTGTCGACCCTTGGCGTCGGCGAACTTGGTCGGTTAGCGACGAACGATATTAATGACATACCAAGATTCTCATTTTAGTCTCCAGCCTATTTTTGATGGGCCCAATTATGATAGTTCCTAGATCCCCAATAAAATTAAACCCGCATACAAGAAGTAGCTAAGTGGTTAGCCCCCTCCAATGTACATTTTCAGGTCTTAAGTTTAATTTCTTACTTTTGCACTTATGTATAAATAAAAAAAATGAAACCAACAATAAAAAAGAAATATATATATATATATCATATTCGAATATATATTCTTAAAATTTGTATATTATATCATATGTCTATGTACTAATCCATTTCTATCTATTTAATCTAATCTCAAATGATTTAGGAGGGTAAAATATTAACTTATCTTTTATTACTCTCTCAAAAAATAACTTTACAAATTCTTTCTCTCTCTTCACTATAATCAACTCCACTCCACTAATAAATCATCTCCTCTTACACCTTATTTAACAGATATATTCACATATTAATAAAATATTCTTTTTATTGTGATGAATGGCTAACTCAAGATGATTTTTTTAATTTAAAAACATAACATATAATATGATAGATTTTACATATATATATATATATATGTTATATAATTTTTCCTAATAAAAATCCCACTTACACATATAGAAGTAATTACAAAGGAAATGACGCGCGCCTGGTGTGTGTGGTGGGTTGTCTTTTCAGCGGAACCGCTCGTGCGCGGTAGACAGTCCAAAAGCGCTCGTGGGCCCGCAGTTTTGGGAAGTGGAAAAGGGCAGTGCGGGGAAGGATAAAATCGGTACTTTCCTGGGACAAAAAGGACGGCCCACAATCACCGGTTGCTTCGTGCGAGGATTCCGCTGTTTTCTAGCAGCCTTCATTTTTTTTTTTAATTTGGAGCCTTCCTAATTTTTATGAGAAATATTAATTATTTATTTACAATCTAATACCGTTTATTTAGATTATGTTTAATATTTGGATAGGAGTGAAGATATCTTTAAATTTTTAAAAATATATTCACTCTATCTTCGATCTATTTAAATACCAAACCAACTCTTAAGATTTAAGATTTATTTACTTAGAGCATCATTTGTAACTCGGTTTGCCTTGTAAAATTTTTACCTGGCCAATGAGCGATGACAAGCATAGGGCTCACGGCCCCAGCCAATATCGGCATGGGCCAGGTAAAAACTTTACCCAATCAATTGAGGTTTAATCTTTGCCCATTTATTTAATCTCGTTATATCAAGTAGGATTTATAGTTGCCTGTCATCATTGATCGGTGATAATATTGATAGAGTGCCACTAATCACTCGTTAATATTGTCAATTCAACAGTGCCCTTAAATCACTTGTTGATTAAGATCACTGATGGTATCACCGCCACTTAAATGTCATCATGACATCATAAAGAGTGGTGACCCTCCATTGTACATCTTACATGCTAGATTCAAATCTCCATATATATATATATGAGAAATTCTATGCTCCCGGCATAGGGAAGCACGAAGTAACTGTGCTCCTCCACAGCGCGCCATGTGGAGGAGCACGGGTCCCGGTGCATTTAATACACCTTTTTTTTTTTTTTTTCACCTTCAAACATACACACAAATACTTATCTTGTGCACACAAATACCTATGTAATACACACAAATACCTATGTAGTGCATACAAATAGTATAAGAATGCACACAAATAAATATGTTTGTGTGTATTCTTATACTATTTGTGTGCACTACATAGGTATTTGTGTGCATAATATAAGTATTTGTTTACACTGTTTATATTTGTGTGCATTACATTGGTATTTGTGTGCACTATATAGGTATTTGTGTGCACTACATAAGTGTTTGTGTGCACAATATAAGTATTTGTGTGCACTATAAGAATATTTGTGTGCATGTTTGAAGGTGAAAAAAAAAAAAAAGCAAAAGATATTATATTGTTGATTCAACAGTGCCCTTAAATCACTTGTTGATTAAGATCACTGATGGTATCACCGCCACTTAAATGCCACCATGGCATCATAAAGAGTGGTGACCCTCCATTGTACATCTTGCATGCTAGATTCAAATCTCCATATATATATATGAGAAATGCTATGCTCCAGGCAAGCCGGGAGCATAGGGAAGCACGAAGTAACTGTGCTCCTCCACAGCGCGTCATGTGGAGAAGCACGGGTCCCGGTGCATTTAATGCACCTTTTGCTTTTTTTTTTTTTCACCTTCAAACATACACAAATATTTTTATAGTGCACACAAATACTTATCTTGTGCACACAAATACCTATGTAATACACACAAATACCTATGTAGTGCATACAAATAGTATAAGAATGCACACAAATAAATATGTTTGTGTGCATTCTTATACTATTTGTGTGCATAATATAAGTATTTGTGTGCACTGTTTATATTTGTGTGCATTACATAGGTATTTGTGTGCACTATATAGGTATTTGTGTGCACTACATAAGTGTTTGTGTGCACAATATAAGTATTTGTGTGCACTATAAAGAGTATTTGTGTGCATGTTTGAAAGTGAAAAAAAAAAGTAAAAGATGCATTAAATGCACCGGGACCCGTGCTCCTCCTCATGGCGCGCTGTGGAGGAGCACGGTTACTTTGTGCTTCCCTATGCGGGAGCATAGCATTTCTATATATATATATATATATATATATATATATATATATATATATATATTCGTCCCTCGTTTGTAGGCAAGTTAGATATTGCGTTGCATGGAGAAGGAGATTGGGGATTTGAGTTCAGATGAAATATTTGTCTGCGGTTTGAGCTAATATGTTTATAAGAGTCTATTTGGTGGGTTAGAGTCTATTTGGTGGGTTAATTGTAAAATATGTTATAAGAAACAAATTTTCCAAGGAAGAATATTTATGGGAACTTAAAAAGTATAATTATTTATTTGATATTCATGCGTAAATAATTTTTTGAAAAAAACTTTCGTAATTTATTTTTCAATAAAATAATTTCCAAGTTGACGCAAGTCGTTGACGTCGATCGCTGAGTGATAGGCCCTTGGTGCCGTTGCTGGGCGTTGGACGCTAGTCGCTACCAACCATCGATGTTGTTGCCGATTGTAGGATATCGGAGCTGTTGGCCATCGGTCGCTAGCGATCGATCATCGACCATCGAGAATTAGACACCAGACAACAGCTATCTGCAACTAATAGTTGGGCATCAAGAATTGGGTGCCAAGCGCGCGTTGGCTGTCAATCGCCGCAAGCTACTATTGCCGCTAGCTATCGAACTCCGAGCATCAACTGTCGGGCGTCAAGCGTCGTTGACCGTAGGGCTCCGACCATCGAGCATTGGGTGCCAAGCATCGTCAGTCAGACTCGAAGCATAAAATATTAAGATTGAGATTAGAGATTATAGTCTCTTTCATCAAATCTTATGTGAAAGAGAAATTGCAAAAAATAATTTACAAGGTCCCATCAAAGATACCACGTTCTATGAACTTTAGATAATAAAAAATTTATGGATTAACTTTCCAAAAATACCAAATAGATCATCAAATAAAAATTTTCTTTAAAATATATTCTTATATAAAATTTTAGGCTGAACTAAACTGGACCCTTATATACTGTTCCTAATTTTCTATTTCAATATCCCTCCCGAACTCAACTTCATGTCCACCCCATACTTCCTCATTATTACAATACTGCCACCACCGTTCTTGTTGCTACTAGGAAGGAGGGAGGAAGGTGGGGAAGGATAGCGAAGTGGCATGCATGCCCGCACGAGTTCCATCCCTCCCTCACAAGAACTCGTCTAATCACCGTCCCAAAACAATGACATGTAAATTATAAGGGAGTGCAGTGATCACCATCTTGAGGGCGACCCACTCCTGTTCCTGTCCTTGTCATGGGGATGGGGAGGTTGAGGAAGTTGGGACAGCTAGTTGCCTCCTAACTTAGCTGTATCATGCTAATTGGACGATGGGGATATGTGTGTATATATCACCCCCATCATTTGCGTGCTCCCCATGTTTGTGAAATGTGTTCCCTGTGTTTGTGTTGATCCAAAAAAATATTCCAAAGCCTTCTGCGGGGTTTGGATGGTGACGATCGATCATTAGTGTGAGAAGTGCCTTCTTTCGGGGGGATGCATGCCCACATGAGCAGAGTTCGTTGATGTGTTGTTATCTTTTTGGCTTGTGATTAGAGGGGGGAGGGTTTGGCTTTTGTACATGCAATTGAGATGTATACGCCACCAATTAATCAGCTGGCTCTCTCCTGTTCATGATCATCTGTACGTGATCGATGCAAAGTTTTGTTTAATGCAAAAGGAAATTAAAAGACTTGCATTTCAAGGTGACCTCAAGGCTTTTGACATAGTTAATTAAATTAATCACACCGAGGAGTCCACCTCCTGTCCGCATGACGGGTTATTACTATATGAGGGATTAAAGTTTCCATTGGAACTTATTTATGATAAATTTGTTAACTGACCAATCAAGTAAACTGGGTTAAATTAAGAGCTCGGCATTGCGCTTAACCAGCTGTATTTGAAGTTAACAAATCGGTCCATAAATATCCCACTAAAAAAAGTTAATATACTAAAAGTATTTCACTCAAAATTAATTGTTCGGTTACATCAAATTGGTTCTCTTAATTTAGTGGTAAAGGGAGATTTTAATTGAGTGGTAAAACGAAAATTGTCAGTGTAATTCTATGCAGCGGGAGTAATACTTTAAAATGTCATTGTCTGATGCACTGTGCCACCGCGTGGATGTCCTGCTCGCCTTAATGAAGAAGTCTTTGAAATAAGAAAACGAGAGCCCCGGGGCCGGAGCGTAAGGCACGCTAAAGTCGACGGCCCCCGAAAACTAGTGGAGACAAAAAAGAATTGGTATTATATAATATTTGGGTACATACATAGAGAGAGATATGCTCACATATACTTAAAATAAATGTGATTAGGCTAATAAATGAGCATTTTGTGTGAAGAATGTAGAGTTGCCGTGGGGGAGGGGCGAGAGGGGTTGGTCTCGGGAAAGGGAAAGGTTTTCGAAAAAGGAATGTGGTGGTGGTGGGGGCCGTGCTGGGGAATCGAGTCCCAAGTTTGACCGGACTCGCAGTTTGAGAAAAATATGAAAACAAATCCACTAATGTTTAACTTAGGCCTCCAGCTTGTTTTGGATCCCCACCCACATATGAAAAACCACTTCTCCTCTCTCTCTCTCTCTCACACACACACACACACATCGGCAGCTCCGTCCTCCCTTCTAATGGCTTCTCTTTAAGTCCATTTCTCACACGAATAACAGGTTTGGGACCTCCCATTTCAGCCCCCTCTCCAGCTGAAGCGACGCCCTCTCGAGCAGAGCAGGTGATGAGGAGAATGGTGGCGGCGGCGCAAAGGTGAGCCCGCACTGCCAACCCCCCGTCCCTCCCGCCTTTTTTTTCTCTCTCTCGCTTCGGCGTTTCCTGGTTGCTGCTGCGTTCGTCACGGTTTGTACTTTCCCCCTGTTAAATCCAAGCGCACGTATGTGGGTGGGTTAGTGGGGAGGAGGAGAAGACAGGGGCGTACCCAAGTAAGGAGAAGAAGAATCTGATGGGGGTGTCTGGTGCTGTTGGGTTCTTCTTTGCAGGTTCTGGTGCTCTTGAGTGGGTGCGCTGCCTCCGCAGCCGCAGCTGCTGATTCCAAGGCTAGAGATGTAAAGCTCCCTGTTCTCGTAAGCTTCTTTGTCCCCTCTTCCGCTTCTGTGACGCAGAGACGATGAGAAGGCGAAAAACCCAGGTTAGAATTTGCTGATAATAGTTCCTGGCGTCATCTGGGTTCGTCCTCTGTATCCGAAAGATCGAGACTTTGGTGCGGCGGTGCTGTGCGCTGCTCAAATGGGGAGCTGCCCCTCGGTCAGGGTGCTCCTTCTTGCCATGGGGTTCCTGGCGTTGGTTGCTTCCCCTCTGATGGCGGCGTCCGACGAGGCGGCGGCGCTACTCTCGTTCAAGCGATCCTCGGTGGAGGTCGACCCCCGCAACTCCCTGCAGAGCTGGGGCGGCGGCGGCAACCCGTGTTCCTGGCACGGGGTCAACTGCTCCGGCACCGATGGGCGCGTCAGGGGCCTGGATTTGAGAAAACTGGGCTTGGTGGGGCGGCTGGGGATGGACGACCTCATGGCCCTCCAGGGCCTCCGCGACGTTAATCTCCATGGGAACTCCTTCTACGGCAACCTCTCCCACGCGGTGGCGGCCTCCTGTGCCTTCGTGATCGTCGACCTCTCCGGCAACAATTTCTCCGAGGCGGTCGCGGCGCGGTTCCTGGCATCCTGCAACAACCTGGTCTCCCTCAACCTCTCGCGCAATTCCATACCCGGCGGAATCCACCCCTTCCCGCCGTCGCTCCGCACGCTCGACCTGTCCCTAAACAGGATATCCGACGAGGGCTTGCTCAACCACTCGCTGGCGGGGGGCTGCAGCCGGGGTTTAAGCTACCTCAACATGTCCGACAACAAGCTGGCCGGGAGCTTACAGGGGATCTCCACGTCCTGCGGGGACCTCGCCGTGCTCGACCTCTCCTACAATCTCTTCTCCGGGGAGATACCCCGTGGTTTTATGGTGGCGTCCCCGGCCTCGCTGAAGCAGCTGTCCTTATCCCACAACAACTTCTCCGGCGACTTCTCCTCCTTCCGATTCGGGCCTTGCGACAACCTCACGAGCTTAGACCTGTCATACAACTCGCTCGCCGGCAGCGGCCTGCCGCCGACCCTGGAGAGCTGCCGGCAGCTCGAGTCAATCGACCTCTCCCACAACAAGTTCGAGGGCGGGATCCCCGCCTTCTTGGGGAACTTGCCCAATCTGAAGCACCTCTCCCTTTCGAACAACAACTTCTCCGGCGAGATAACGCTGGAGCTTGCCAAATTGTGCGGGACGCTGGTCGAGCTTGACCTGTCCGGCAACATGCTCACCGGGGGCATGCCGCCGGCCTTCACGTCCTGCGGCGCGCTCCAGAGTATGGACCTCGGCCACAACCAGCTCTCGGGGGACTTCATCAGTACCGTGGTGAGGGCTCTGCCCAAGCTCCGATTTTTATACCTCCCCTTCAACAACATCACCGGGCCGCTGCCGATTCAGTCGTTGAGGAACTGCACCTCGTTGGAAGTGATCGACCTCGGGTCCAACGAGTTCTCCGGCAGCATCCCCCGGGGGCTCTGCTCGTGGCTTCCCTCGCTCCAGAAGCTGCTGCTGCCCAGCAACTTCCTGTCTGGAGCTCTGCCTCCGGAATTGGGCAAGTGCACAAACCTCAGGGCCCTCGACCTCAGCTTCAACAATCTCAGCGGCCCCATCCCGCCTGAGATTCTATCGCTGCCAAAGCTAGAAGACCTGGTGATGTGGGCCAACAGCCTCTCCGGAAAGATCGCCGACGAGCTCTGTTCCAACGGAGTCAGCTTGCAGACGTTGATCCTAAACCACAACGTCATCACCGGGAGCATCCCGCCGTCTCTCACCAGGTGCACCAATCTGATATGGGTCTCGCTTTCCGGCAATAAGCTCTCCGGAAGCATCCCCGATACCATAGGCAACCTCCAGAAGCTGGCGATCCTGCAGCTCGGCAACAACACCCTCTTGGGGGCGATCCCCCCATCGCTGGGCACCTGCCGCAACCTCATCTGGCTTGACCTCACCCTGAACAGCCTCTCCGGGCCCATTCCCTCCACGCTCGCGTCCCAGACGGGGCTCATCGGCCCCGGCGCCGTCTCGGGAAAGCAATTCGCGTTCCTGAGGAATGAGGGGGGCTCCTCCTGCGCCGGCGCCGGCGTCATATTTGAGTTCGCGGGCATCCGGCCGGAGAGGCTTGCCACATTCCCCCTGGTGCATGCCTGCCCCACCACCAGAATCTACACGGGCACCGCCGTCTATACCTTCGCGAGCAACGGTAGCATGATCTACCTTGACCTCTCATACAACTCCCTGTCGGGAAGGATTCCGAACAACATGGGCGCGATGAACTACTTGCAGGTGTTCAACTTGGGCCACAACCAACTGACGGGGCCCATCCCAGTGACCTTCGGCGGCCTCAAGGCCGTCGGGGTCCTCGACCTCTCCCACAATCGGCTCACAGGAGACATCCCGGGTTCGCTGGGGACGCTCTCCTTCCTCGTCGACCTCGATGTCTCCAATAACAACCTCAGCGGCACCATCCCTTCCACAGGACAGCTCACGACCTTCCCGGCCTCGCGCTACGAGAACAACTCCGGCCTCTGCGGGGTCCCCCTACCCCCCTGCCGGTCTGGGGTTGGGAGCGGTTTCCCAGCTCCAAAGCCCAGGACTCAAGGCGCTTCCTAGGCGGGAGCATGCTGATCGGGATAGCCATCTCCGTCCTCATCATCCTGGCGCTTGGGGTGACCCTGTACAGGCTCCGGAAGAAGGAGAAGGCGGAGGAGATCAGGGCGGGCTACGTCGAGAGCCTCCCGACATCGGGGACGGCCAGCTGGAAGTTCTCCGGCGCGCTGGAGCCCCTCAGCATCAACGTGGCCACCTTCGAGAAGCCCCTGCGGAAGCTCACTTTCGCCCACCTCCTCGAGGCCACCAACGGCTTCAGTGCCGACAGCCTCATCGGCTCAGGTGGGTTCGGGGAGGTCTACAAGGCCAGGCTCAAGGATGGCTGCATCGTCGCCATCAAGAAGCTGGTGCACGTCACCGGGCAGGGCGACCGGGAGTTCACCGCCGAGATGGAGACAATCGGCAAGATCAAGCACCGCAACCTGGTCCCCCTCTTGGGCTATTGCAAGGTCGGCGAGGAGCGCCTCCTGGTGTACGAGTACATGAAGCACGGCAGCCTGGACATGGTACTCCACGACAGGTCCAAGGGCGGCCCCAAGCTCGACTGGCCAGCCAGGAAGAAGATCGCCATTGGGTCCGCCCGGGGGCTCGCCTTCCTGCACCACAGCTGCATCCCCCACATCATCCACCGCGACATGAAGTCCAGCAACGTCCTGCTCGACGAGAACCTGGAGCCGCGGGTGTCGGACTTCGGTATGGCCAGGCTCATGAACGCGCTCGACACCCACCTCAGCGTCAGCACTCTGGCGGGCACACCCGGGTACGTCCCGCCTGAGTACTACCAGAGCTTCCGGTGCACCACCAAAGGCGACGTCTACAGCTACGGGGTGCTGCTACTGGAATTGCTCTCCGGCAAGCGGCCCACAGACCAGACGGAGTTTGGCGACAACAACTTGGTGGGGTGGGCGAAGCAGATGGTCAAGGAGAACCGGAGCAGCGAGATCTTCGAGCCGGAGATCACCGGGAGCAAGTCCGGCGAGGCCGAGATGTATCGGTACCTGAAGATTGCATGCGAGTGCCTGGAAGACAGGCCCCTCCGGCGGCCCACCATGATCCAGGTGATGGCCATGTTCAAGGAGCTGCAGATGGACAGCGACAGCGACATACTTGATGGGCTCTCTCTTGGTACCACCGTCATCAACGAATCCAGGGAGAAATTCCCATGAACTCCAACACTGATGGGTACCTTCGGGCTCTAGCCAAAATCAAACATTTTTTGCTGTGCAGAAAGGAGGGTTCTGGTTCTGGGTGACACCAGGGGTTTTTGTTTGGTGTAAATAGCACACGGATACATACCCATTGTTACTTGTTAGACATAACAGAAAGGAATTGTAGAGAGATGTTTTGGAGGACCCTTTTGTTTTCAGGGGAGAGAAGGTTCCTCGTGTTTTTTTTTTCCCACAAACTTAATTTCCATGTTATCCATACCTTTCTTCTGTTCATGTCTCAAATTACACCATTCTGTTTGTTTCGAATCTTGTTGATCATTTATTTTATGAAAAAATCTTTCCTTTTTAGTGAGAGATCAACAGACAAGTCTCTTGTACCTAGGGTTGCCAATAGATATCTGAAATTTGATATTTCGATTCGTTTTTTTAATTTTTATAAGATTTGAAACTTTGATAAACTAGGTCCGATATCTTATAAGATTCTGAATCGAGTTTTCGAATCTTATAAGATATAAAAATGAAAACAAGTTTTTTCGAATCTATAAATCTGATTTTAAATCATATTCATTCAATTGGAGAAATAATTACATCTACACTTAGTTATTTGACGTCAAGCATAGACATAATAATATTATCATGACTCACATATTTCATTTTATTAGACACATTGTAATAGAAGATGGAGAGAATATATCGATGAATGGAGATGTGTGTTAGATTTAATATTGTATTAGTTATTATACACTATGAGTTTGTAATTGAGGTTATATGATTTATGGATTGATAAATTACGTTTTAAGTTATGTGATTTTAGTTTATGGATCATATCATTCCTATGCATTGTAGATCTATGAATTGTGATGGTTATCATAGTGTTCTTACAGTATGAATTAATAGATTGATTTAAGATTTTATGATTTGAGATTATAAATCTAGACATTTATATAATTTGTGTATATGAGTTATTTATGTTTATCAAAATATTATTACAATGTTGATTAATATATTTACATTTAAAGTTGTAAGATTTAAATATATAGATTTATTAATTCATATATGATATCACATAAATGTTTTTGAATTACTGATTTTAGATCTGATTCTGTTCCTAATTTTTTGTGAAATAAAATACTCATTTTTATTCTAATTTTATTTTTGATATTTTTTATAAGATGTAAAGATAAAATAATTATTTTTTATTCTTAATCCGATCTATTGACAACCCTACCTGAAACACTCGGAGAGAAACCACTGTTCTTAGCTACTGACCCGAGCAGGAACTGCTCCTCTCGATCATCGTGAAGAAAAATTGACGCAGAATGACAACATAGAAGTGCACTGTTCTTGCAAGTCAAGTCCTAGTGAGTACTGAATCGAAAACATTGGTGGACTAAGATGCCGAAAGAAACCCAGTTTATTAATCCTACAACTTGAACAAAATATTGGCAATTAGAACTCCGAAAGTTTCAGGTAAAGAACACATCTTAAGACGGATCTTCCCAAATGACAGGAATGATCAGATTGGGGAAAGCCCAACAGTTTAAATTAGAAACCAGCAAGTGCATTCATCCCCATGCACCGATCGAAAGGGAAGCCCAACATTCTTGCCTTCAAGTTGTAATTAATCTATACAAGATTCATTACACCACTCACCTGCATAAAAATCCTGCCTCCAGTCCTGCTTTAACCTTATCTTCCAGAGGAGTTGAAATATCATTTAAGCGAGCTGAGTTTTTAAAAAAAAATGTAAAACTACTCACAAAGAGTGTATGAAGCTGCCAACCCATCTTTCTCTTTAATCTTTCTTTGCAGTTGCACCTCCCGACGCAGGGACTAGTACCCTGATGGGAGAAAAGAAAGTATTAAATTAAATTCCCCATCGGTTTCAATAATCCCTCCGCGGATGCACGCGAAGATGGAGTCTGCACTCTAAAATAACAGGTTACTTGGCACCAAGTCCTCCCATTCTAAACAACAATCGGACTTGCGAACGAAACATTCCCAACCGTAAAGAAATCAGAGGGAGTGAGCAGAGGACAACTGCGTCCCTGTCGATTACACGAACCATATATATAGATATGTATGTAATGGGTACTGGCTGTATCAGTTACTGAGAGGGCAGCCGAGCAGTGGCATTGGGTTGGCGGCAAGTGTTCTTGGTGGGGGAGGAGAGCTACCCTCCCCTTCTCCCCCATCTGTTTTGAAGTCGGCGTCACCGTACACGTGCGGGCCATGGCGTGCTTTGTGTAAATTTGTGTGTAATGAGAGGGAGGAGTAGGAGAGAAGGCCCAGTGGACGGACGGATTAAGAGCAGGTATGTATCTCTACAGAGGCGTGCATCTGCGGCCAAGAGGTACGTCATGCTCGCGGAGGCGTAACAGGGGTTTGAATATTTTTTTTTTTTTTTAGCTGTGTTTGGTGGTTGGTTGCGATGTTGTTCGCTTGATTTAGGAATGTGAAAAATTTATTGTACTTGTATATTATATTTTAAGTGTAATATAATTAGATAATAATTTATGTGACACCTCTCATATGAGGAGTGAGAAAATGACAATCTAATTATTAGATGTCACATAAATTTGTTACCTAGTCATATATAATATGTAAGTGCAATAAACCTTTCTCTTTAAGAATTGGGATCTAGATGTTTAAAGCTTTTTGCAATTTTAATCGTATAACCTATAATTGTTTACGCTAAGAAAAATAGCCGGGGCGGAGGGAATAATTTAAAGACCTTTAGAACCCTATTCTTTATTCTCCGTGACCACCTTTCAAACCTAAAGAAGAGGAATAGTACTGTTGTGACCTCTTGGGCCCGCTTTGGTAGGGGGTTAGCGTAACCCGGGGTAGGCTACCCCGGGGTACGTTAACCCAAGTTTACATGTAACCTGTTTTGATAACACCGACGGCTGTGCGGATCTTGCTCCTTGAGTTAGTGGCGCCAGAACAGTGTTTCCCCCCCTCGTACCGAGTGCATCTTTGCACAAAATGTCTTCTTTACCCCCCTCCCCCCCCCCCACCCCCCTGCCCAAGCAAGTATCTGGCCTGGGACTTGCAACACACAATTTACCTCACAGTTGAACACATTCCACAATATAGACATAAAAAACTTTGGCAACTCTTTGTAAATAAATTCCAACATCAATAGCATATGAATTCTACTTTTCCTACAAACTTCTATGTACTTTCCAAATTTGACTACTTCTTCCGACAACTTTATTCAAAATCTGACCCCAAATTTGGGGGCACGTTCCTATCAACTGAGTTCAAAAATCTGGAGCGGTTTAACTAAACACAGGTATGTACAATTTTCATTCTTCTCTATATATAGGACCCTGTCAAATTTGGAAATTACTACAATCCGAAATGACACCTTCCATCATCAAATTAACAAATAAACGCAGAAGCAATGTTTTCCCGGTTCATTCTTCGTACGAAGAACACAAGTATTCTGAAAATAATTTACGTAACATTTCAGTATACATATCTACACAGCATGACCTCTGGTGACGCATCCCTCCATCATTTCAGACCAATTAAAACAAATTTTCGTTTCAGATTGCACAGTCCCACGGAAATGGCTTTAGCTGCTGCTTACATGCATATGTATATATATCAACACACAATGCTGTTTAGATCTTGCATGTCTTCCATAAAAATTCTAAAGACAACAACTGCCAATTAGATGTACAACACACAAGTTGATATACAACACATTTCTTAATCTCACCTTACAACTGCCAAGTACATATACAACACACATCAAAATGGCAATTGTATACATATGAAAGAAGGTTAAAACATTTGTCTATTGTTCAGGGACCCGAACAAATGTGGTCTTAACACAATTCCTCAAAATACACCTTCCTATATAAACAGGCACATAGCCAAAAGATAGAACCCGGGTTAGCTTCATTACTCCTCGTACCAACTCCTCCTTTCATCAAATAGCTTCATTACTCGCACCAAGTTCTCATACCATGGAAATGTCTTCCCCCGAATCCACTCACCTAATGGGTTCACCTGAAAAAACAAAGCAAACAAAAACCACAACAAATTATCCAAGTCAGTGACAAAATATTCATCACTTATGGAGAGGGATTGGGGCTACTTGGGGAAGAACCGTACCGCTATGTATGAAGTCCACTGCAAGTTAGAACCATAAACTGAACATTCCTCAAGATCCCATGCTAACCCACCCGTCCCAATTAAGTCCTCAACTGTGTAGTAGAGGGTCTTGTAAAATGTAATCTTTGCCTTCACTGTGCTCATGGGGGATTTCACTCCTCCCAAAGCATGCAGACCATCCACGAAGAAATTTACTGTTTCCTCACTAACTAGCATGTCACCTCCTCCTCTTCCTAAGCGAAGCTCATCATACAACATCTCCAATAACAATACATCAAACTCATCAGACCACACATTACCACCTACAACATAACCAATGTTCTGAAATCAAAATTCCACTACTCTGTGAAAAACAAGTATCATATTCCAGAAAGACTAGGAAGCTATGGAAATAGGACTTTCCATTGTGACCTCATTGTGCATGGCAATAACAAAACATTGATTATGCATAAATAGTGCAGTCACCATGAAAGAGGAGGGATCATCCACAATAAATAGTGCAGTCACCATGAAAGAGGAGGGATCATCCATAATAAAAAGTTCCCTTACCATGCATAACCTGCTATTTAAAGTCATAAATCTGTGAGAAAGAAACAACATAACAATTTCTGTGACCATATTAAGTGACCATTTTGATAAATAGTGCAGTCACCATGAAAGAGGAGGGATCATCCATAATAAAAAGTTCCCTTACCATGCATAACCTGCTATTTAAAGTCATAAATCTGTGAGAAAGAAACAACATAACAATTTCTGTGACCATATTAAGTGACCATTTTGATACACTTAAAATTTATAAAAAGTTCCCTTACCATGAATAGAATTGTTCCACAGACAATGAAAGAGTTACAAAGCAGAAGAAACAAACCATGAATAGAATTGTTCCACATCAAACTCATCAGACCACACATTACAAAGCAGAAAGATCATGGACAAATCTAGTACACATTGCCCCCAGCCCATAGTTGGTCAGCAATAGCTTCCCTAATGGCACGGCCAGCTGCCACCGCAGTTGCATTCAGGTTCACTGCCATTGGGACTTCATCATCCAGAGCATCAACATCACACCTATCTTCATTGCCGGCCTGATTAAAGAAGTCATCAAATCCATACTCTCGACGGATAAAATTGTGCACCACAAGACAAGCAAAAACCATCTTTTTCTGTGTGGAGAACGGGTACATATTTCCCTCTCGCAGTGTTTGGAATCTCATTTTGAGAACTCCAAAAGCTCGCTCCACGCAGTTACGTAATTGAGCATGTCGGTGGTTGAACTTCTCTTCTTTGTTTTCATATGGCTGATTACCACGTCGACGAAATGTGCCAACATGGTATCGTATGCCTCGATAAGGTGCAATGAAGGCATTAGTGTTCGCATAACCAGCATCCACAAGGTAATACTTACCTGGCGGCACAACTAATTGGTAAAAGTGTTTATTCAAGTCAGTGACAAACTAAGGTATGATTGCTTCAAGCAGACAAGGAAAAGGTCCTGTCATCTCCAATTTTATAAAGGAGGAGATGGGCAGAGAAAAGCTTAACTGCTGGGGTTAATTAAGGTGTGGGTTGGGGGAGTTGAGCTCCCTTTATATCTAACAGCTATAAAAACTGAAAAGTGAGATCCAGATAAGAAACTGGAGGGTTAAACTATGTTGTCCTTGGTACCCTTTCCCTTTTGGCCATCCTGCACAGTTGAAAAGTGGGGCTCAGATAAGAGTGACAGTTGTTAAGGTAGATTTCAGATCGGACTGTGGAACTGGCTCTGACGAGAGGGTGGTCGTCAGAGGCTTTGATCTGCCAAGTGGATGAATAGCCCAACCCTCAAATGGTGGGATCCACCTGAAGCAGCATCGTGGCCTTGCTGTTCTTGGATCCGGAGATTCTGGGTCATGAGTTCATCCCCTTCAAACAAACTATGTACATGAAAGACCAGTATTTTAAAAATGGCATCTAAAGAATATTCCCATCCGGTATTTATCAGAGAATAGTGGGAGGTAAGACTTCATGGTGAAGGAGAGCTGGGTGAACGAGGGATTCATGGTATATGAATTGCAAAAAAAAAAACCAGAAGCATGCATTCCCCCATTCGACTGCCTTCCCCACCATTCGACGTCCTGTCGGCAAAGTCTGCATTCCCCCATTCGTTCACCTGAACCCTCATTTTGCCCTACCACGGCTCCACCCGCAAGACTCACGCGTCCACATGAATGATCGGCGAAAATAGGACAGACAACATTGATGGGGGGGGAAGAGGAAGAGCGAATGTGGATATAGACAAACCTTAGGTAGAGAGAGTTGGAAGAACTGGAGGACGCCGTCGACTGGTCTGGGTTGCTCGTGGAAGCGTCCGTGCAGCGCTCGTCTTCCTCCTTCCTCCGCTTTGCGCTTGGATGCATGAGATCCTGCCTGATCCGAAGAAGGGGAAGTCGTGGATGCGGGGCGTCGCCTATTTCCCAGACAGTTCGCCGGTTTCCCAGACACGCCTCTGCCGGAGAAGACAGCCGAGTAGTCCAGTCGATGGAATCGCGCGCAGGTCCAGGTCACGGGATCGTGGGCATAATTGGTATTTCACACGGCTAACCCTGCTTAACCTCGGCTGCCCCACCTCCGCAGGTGGGGTGGACTTGACCCGGGTTATCGGGGTTAACGAGGGGTAACCCGGGGTAAGTCCAACCCGCTTCCCAAATCGAATTTCGTACTTACCCCCGGGTTACCCCTCCTTAACACCGCGTTAACCCCCCTACCAAAGCGGCCCTTGTAAGTTACTCTTTTTTCTCAATGCTGTTTGGTGGCACGTACACGGGAAAGGAACGTAGCAAAAAAGACCACTGCCGAAACAATGCCTCTTTCACTTCCTCTCCATTTCTCTCTACCTGTGGATACAAACATATATATATTCTTATTCACAAATATTTTTCTCTGGCTAGCACTTGCTGGGATAACTGGATGGGTTTTCAAGATTGACCCAATTTCGGCGGACTCCCATCCTTTTTCACGTGAAATAAAAAGATACAAGGAGCAATGTTTGCTGCAAACTATGGTTTTTGCCTATCCTCTCCTTGTTGCTCCACATTTTTGTTTAAAAAATCTATCACACCGGACAGATTAATAATAGGAGGGTGGATTGTGATATTGATAGGTTCTAATCAAACACAAAGACCTGGGCACCAGATGTCAATTTCAAGCTGGGCCAAACTTGCATTTGATGGACGGCCCAATAATACAAGGTCCGTAAGGGCCCTGTGCCTTCCCTTTCTCGTTCGTTATTGCAGCCCAGGAGATGTGATGTTGCCATTTGTTTCTCTGCCCTTGCGTGCTGGGTCCAAAACGCTGGTTTTATGGGCCTAGGTCGCGTTTTTGGGCTGGCTTCATGGGCCTAGCAACGCGCAACCTTTGCAGTCTTGGGAAGGCCCAGGGCCCAACTTAAGCCCCGTACCCCTGATATTATAACCCGGTTCTGACAGGGCCTATGTTTAAGACGTGAGGTGTGCCAGCTGACTTCAATTTTTTTAGTTTAATTTAATTTTTATGTGTGTCCATTTGTTTTAATCTTCTCTTGCAAATTCCTTTTTTCTTTCCTCTTTGTTTCTGATCTTTTCTTTACCATGCTTGTGAAATAGGAAAGAAAACCCTATAAAGCAGTCTTTGGTACAAAGATGTGTTGGTCTCGGATATATAGGAAGATTCGGATTTTTTTTTCCTTTTTACTTTCTCCCTTCGATAACCTTAAATAGAATAGAATCGAATAGCTAAATCCATAAATATAGGAGATTATCTTAGGCGTTTCACTATTCGGGTTACCAGACCAGTTTTTGGTTTATTTGTGCAGAATCTGCAGTTAAGCCCCTGCACAAGAAGACTTCAGATTATCAATGATAGTAGAGTATTCCATTAAGGGTACGTCTTGGTGTTCCAGTAAAATTGGATAAGGGAAAAGGATAACTCTGTTTCCTCAGTAAAACATTCGGGAATTTGATTCACAGTCCATTTTAGAGGAGGTGAGTTAATTTTTAGTCCAGACACTTAGAAATAGGAAAAAATAATTAGAAGTCTTTGACTGTAATAAAAGATCTTTACTGTAACTTGTTTTAACGTATACTGCAACAGGAGATAACACAACTGTAATAAGTTACAGCTCTGTCAAAAACTAGAAAATAAGTTAAATATCTTTTAAGAACTCCTAATTAATTTGTCCTTAGAAATATCAATGTCCGGTCTTTTTTTGGCCTAATTTTAATTTTCAATCCAAAATAGATGGAAACTGTGAAGCTTGGTAACAGTTGTCTATGTGTATATCAGAAATACCCTCCTTAATAAATGAATATTACCTGGTTTGCCATTCCTTTTAATTCTAAGTCCTGGTTTTAGATTTTCGACCCTTTATCTTTAATTTTTACTCCAACTTTCATTTTTTGTTAAGTGTGTATGCAGTTTGTAACATGATTTTGCTTGGTCTTTCATAGAGTACATTTTCTTTGTACTTTGTATAGTTAAGGTGGAGGTCTATTAAGGAGATTGGTACTGAAAAATTGGAGATTGATGTTATTGTTGTGTTTTTGCATCTGTTATCAGATTGGGAAGAAAAGCTAGGCGATCAAATTTCTGCACACATGTTTGAGAGCGATTTTTGCATGTCTGTTGGGTATATACGATAGTTTATATTGTTAACCCAAGATTTCTGCTTAAGATTTTAGCTATTATCAGGAAAAACATACTTTGACGATGTGTTAACAAAAGATTTCAGCTATTTTTTGAAACTATCAAAGTTTGCCAAAAATGTCCTGGGTGAGTCCCTTGCGTTTTGTTAATACCAAAAAAAAATCTGAGATATATTCTATCAAAATTATGATGCCAAAGGGAAATAACCCCAATTGCTATACAAACAAAAGAAAAACAATCACACAATAAGTTCATAAATACGAAGAATTGTCTACCATAATTTGTCCAATCAAAATGCAAACATTGAAGAGAGTGTATGTGTTGTCACGTCCCGATTTTTAGCAGTGGAATTAAATCGGAAACGCGATGAACAAGTAAGCATTTAGAAGCCATGACAAATGACTCATATCAATAGGGCCCATAATTCAATAATGAAACTCTTTTATTCATGGTAAGTGAATGTTACAATATCTAAAGGTCAAAATAAGAACAACTCACCACTACTAGTCTCATCTAACTCTCAAAGAAAGACAAAATTACAATGATTACTAATCTCTCTCTAATCTAGAATAAAGAAAGACTCTCTAAAGCGTACTCCACGCTCGGCGCACAAGTCCCCCATTAAAACGTGCACCTCATCTTCACAACCTGAAATGTTTAGGAAGATAAGGGTGAGCAAACTAGCCCAGTAGGATTTACATCTCAATGTGCGGGTACTAATATACGTGATTAGCATTTTAAATAAGCAGGATCTTAACAAGTACATGATGACTATATGTGCATGCATTTCTAACAAGTCAAATGGCTGAATAGAACGAATATCATAATGAAACAAATACTGACTTTCATATGTATTGGATAGGTAATTCAAGAATAGAATCGTATCACAAGGATTTCAAGAATGAGTTCGTATCACATAAACAAGAATTGGCCATATTCACACAAATATCACATATTCACGTGATCAAACATATCATATCAAACTTATCATATCATATCAAACGAAGGCACATTCACACAAATCTTGCACAAATTCCAGTGACATGTCGTGCACCACAAGTCCATACTCTCGTGATTAATAAGTACGTTGGGGCGCTCCTCCCCAGGACCAGACAAGGCCCCTATTGCACATGCATTAGTCAAATGGACCGAAGTCCCACGTTGTGCCGATCAAACATATACACATTATGGCCATAGATTTCCAACAACAAGCTCAAGGTAATAAGGACATGATCATTCATAAAGTCAAGGTATGACAATAGCTCAAGAGATCACTTGGACAGCATAACGGCGTATATTATGTTTCATATTTCTTTAATGTCTTGACAAGAGGATGACTAATGACATATCGTACACACTACAAGTGCTCTCTATCTCCAGGGTACTTCATGGTACAACCAACTCGGTCTCTATAAGAGAATCCATAGAGTACGGAGACTTACAGAGGTCTTAGGGAAGAGGTCGATAGTCTGCCAATACGGAATGACCGGCATAGAGCTTCCAATTCCCCAAGAGGGGTGTGCCTAATCGTGCAAATGTGTAGTGTCATGTCACGAAACATTCCTAATCATGTGTGCAATGGATGAACAAAATATGGAAACCTCAGAAGCATGTAAATAAGGAAGGTCCACATGCAACAAGCAATATAACATAATAGGAAAGCTTTAAACTAAGCAAGTCCACTCTAACATGTATTCTCCACAAATTCATATCACATTCTTATTATGACAATTTCGTATCAAGCTAGATCACAAGATGATAATCAAATGACATAAGATCATTCACTACATAATACACATTAGAATCATATTCATGTCATTATAGTTTTCAAATGGGTTGATCGCTTTTAGGCCAATGCACACTAAGTATCATGCTTACAGACTAAGAGACTAAACATGTTGATTGACTAGCCAGAAAGAACAGTCTCGGGTCGGTCTTTGAATCGCGACGGGTTCAGATGTCGCCTTTCAAAGAACCGTACACAGATAAATAAGGATCGGTATAAAGGCACACAAATCGCGACGGACCTTCCTATCGTGTTTAAATTGCGACAGGGTAGGTGGTCGCCTTTCTTACAGGAATCGATCACCGGATCGATTGCCTAACCTGAATCGCGACGGTCTCATCTGTCGCGTTCAGAACGCGACTGAACGATATGTCGCGACGAGGCTGAATCGCGACGCTTTCCTACGTCGCATTCATGCATGGCGTTCAAACTGCATATATGGAAACAGTACGGAATCGGATGGGCAGGAAACCTTCCAAATCGTGGGCGGGAAACCTTCCAAATTGCGACGGTACATGCCGTCGCGTTCATGACGGGTCTAGAAACCCACGTGACACATAGTCTGAGGTGTCAGGGTTGATTGGTCATACAAGAAATTGCGACGTAATACACGGTTGCCATTTACTGAATCGTGACGTACCAGTACGTCGTGTTCATGCATGAAGAATCGCGACATCTGGATACGTCAGTTCTTGATTATGCCCGAAAACGCAGAAATAATGTTAAACCCTTCATGATTGACCTATAACTTGAAATCTAACTATATTTAGACAAAATTCTTAACATAAAAACGACGAGGACATCTAGTAGAAGAAGATTCATGTTTTGAGTATTACCCAAATCGACCTCGGTTTGTGTGAAATGCATGAAGAACACAAAAAGCCCTAGACATGCGCAACTTAGGGAAAACGCTTAACACTCAAGATGTACTCAATGAAAATCAACGAAATCACTTGAACATGAAAGTAGACTCGATGCTCTACACATTGATATAGGATTTATTTAGATTTGGCCCGAAATCACCTACCTTTTAGGTCGAAGAAGTCACATTCTCTAGAAATGCCCTCGTTCAGACCGCTTGGAGGAGAACGCTTAATACACCTGGTCTACTGAACGAAAAATAGGAAAACCAGTGCCATTAGGAGCTAGACTCGACCCTCTTTCTATGGGTATAAGTCTGGCATGGTTTGGTTAAGGTTTGGCTTACTTAGGTCGACTCCAAGAAGAGCACTCTGCACAGGTCGTTGCAGACACAGCAGGGAAGAAGAGCTCCGTCTTGGGGCGTTTCCCTCCACTTCTCGTGCTCAAGAATAGATAACCACGACCCCAACACTAGGTAAACTCGTCCCCTAGGGTTTCATGACAAGTATTTAAGCATCTAGGGTTTTTAGAAGTCCTATTGGGTGTAGGAAAGAAAGGTTGCGGTTTTGGTCTTTCACCTTCCTTGTTTTGATGATTTCTCACCCCATTAGGGTGTGAGAGGCTTTAGGAAACTCTCTAGTATGGTTAGGCACGAAATTTGGTTGCTATGTGTGAGTAAGTGCCTCAAATTTTACCATAATTGCCTCTTTCTAATTTTAGCTCAATTAGGCTTACGAATTTCCATGTATTTTTCTTACTTCATTTTATTCTTGGGCCAAAGGTGATCCATTGGCCCAATTCCAATTGTGGTGGCTATTTCTAGCCACCATCGTGCGGTGGGCCCATCATGGCCCAGCCCAATTCAGCAGGCAGACGTGGCCCTCCTGTAAGGCGCCACGTCTTTTCAAGAACAGATTCAAGGTCCCTAGTCCGGTCCCTTCATTCGGGTACCAGCGGGACCCAAGAGCCGCCTCCGGGTACCTCATAGCCTGTTCGGCCAAAGGCCCTTCCTTCCGAGCAGGATCTGCTCGGCTTGTGCCGAAAACCTCTTCGGAACGGACAACACTTCCTTGCATCAGGCATCTGGCAGCAAGCCATGCCTCCGAGCACCAGGCGCCGAGCAGCGGGCTCGACTACCGAGCAGCAGGTCTGGCTCACCGAGCAGGCTACTTGCTCGGTACCTTCCGTCCAGGAGAATCCAAGCGGCCTTTCATCCCCTCACGGCAGTTATAACGGCTACACCATGCGCGCCCCACGATCAAGTGGCGCATTAACTGCAGAGCGCCTCAACACGTAACTCCCCCGCTGAGGACGCTAACGGGCGCGCCCTTTGCGGCAGTGATCAAGGACGTTCCATCCCTCTCCCTCAACACTTCTGCCTATAAAAGGCACCGGTAAGCCTTCATGCAGAGGTACGCAATCCAAGGCACACCTCTCTTGCGCAATACTGAACCTTCTTCTTCCAAGCCTTTGAATCCATCTCTAACTTAGGCATCGGAGGGTTCTCCCCGGTTCTTCAACCGGGCCCCCCTGTTTCTCTTCTGGTTTTGCAGGCATTCGTCCGCTACAGGCGTCCTTCTTCCCTTCTTCCAAGTGTAGGCCCGCTTGGCTCCGGCCCAAGCAGGAAATCACCTCCACACTTTTGGCGCCGTCTGTGGGAAGGAACAACAGCCATGGCTCGCGGACGATCCTCGTACCAGAACATAAGGAGCCGTATGACGAGGTCCCGCCAGTCGAGGGTGGACTCCCGTCAACGTGCTCCCCCTGTCGATGTCGTCATAGCTCCTGCTGCCGTGACCGGGGGCGTCCCTGCGCCCGCCGCCGTTGTGCCTGCAACCGCCTTGGAGATGGCCGAATTCAGGGGATAGATGCAGCAGCTGACGGGCATCTGCCTGGGTCTCCAGGCCCAATTGGCCGGGCAGCTGGTCCCGACAACCTTCGTTCCGCAGGAGCGCCAGGCAGAGTCGTCTCACCGGCGATCGCGCGCACCTCCTGCCCCAGCAGGGTCGATTCAGAAGCAGCACACTGATTCGCCGCAGAGGTCGCGCCGCACTCCGTCTGATGAACGAGCACTGGAGCGCCGCGGCCGTTCACCCCGTTGTTCCACTGCGGCCCCGCGCCTGCCGCGCTCGGTCGTGGGAGCCAACTCCCACAAGTCTGGGTGTGCGGACTCAGCCCACTCCGAACAGGAGTTGGCCAGGCGCTTGCGCCGCGTCGTCGACCTGGAACGTCGTGTGGACGCGATGGTTCAGCGTGCTGAGGGAAAAGCTCCGGCCGAGGAGGACCTGAACTTCCGCTCCCCATTCATTGCGGAGATCCTGGAGGCTCGGGTCTCTCCTAAGCTCCCTCTGCCTACCATCGCGCCATATGACGGTACCTCTGACCCCGCGGATCACATCCACGGGTTTGAGTCACATATGGTGTTCCATGGAGCATCTGATGCGGCCAAATGCTGGGCCTTTCTGGCCACCTTGAAGGAAACTACTCGGGCTTGGTTCGAAGCCCTCCCTGCAGGTTCCATCTCTTCCTTCCATCAGTTGAAGAAGTCCTTTCGGGGCAACTTCCTGGGCGGAAGATCGCAACCGCGCACCGCGGCCTCCCTTCTTGTTGTTCGGAAAAAGAAGGGAGAAGCACTCTGGGACTACGTCAAGAGGTTCCAGACTGAGGCGCTCTGCATCCCGCGCCTCGATGTCCCGTTAGCCACCAGTGCCCTGATCCAAGGTACTCGTGATGGTTTCCTGCAGAGGACGCTGGGAGTGCAGCAGCCTTCCACTCTTGCTGAGCTCCTCTCCACTGCACAACGCCATGCGGCGTGCGAAGAGAGTCTGGCTGCTAGCCGAGCGGAGCATGGAGAGTCGTCGGACAAGAAGAGGCCTTCCGACAACGGTTCCGACCGCGATTGGAAGAAAGGACGGTGCAACGGCGACCCACTGCGCTGACCACGCCCCTTCACCGACTACACACCGCTGACGGTGGCACCCGAACAGATCTTGGCAGAGATCAGGGACGAACCATATGTTCGGTGGCCACAGAGGATGCGCTCCGATCCCCGGCGGTGCAACCAGGAGAAGTATTGTCGCTTCCACCACGACCATGGCCACGATACCTCCGAATGCCACCAGCTCAAGGACGAAATCGAGTCCCTCATTAAGCGCGGCTACCTCGGACGGTTCGTGCGCCGGAATGAAGACCGCCCCAAACGCCGAGAGCGGACTCTCGAGCAACCGATCAACAACAAGCCCAATGGGCAAGAAATCAATGTGATCGCAGGAGGATTCGGCGCAGGCGGAGAGAGCACTCAGAGCCGACGTGATTACGCAAGGCGAGTGCATGCCGTGGACAGACCTCCGATACCTCGGCCGGCTCCTTATCCCCCTAATCCCGCACACGCACGGTCTGAGGAGGCCATAACCTTCTCAGACGAAGACCTTGTAGGGGTTACCACCCCGCACACTGATGCGTTGGTCATTTCGGTAACCATCAATCATTGTAATGTGCGCAGGATTCTGGTAGATAATGGAAGTGCCCTCGACGTATTGGCTTACGATTTCTATCTCCTTATGGGCCTAAAAACCGACCAGCTCACCCCTGTAGAATCGCCTCTGTTCGGCTTCTCAGGGGTGTCGGTTCAGCCTATGGGTAGAGTTCGCCTCCCGATCACCCTCGGGACGGCTCCGAAGTGTGTGACCAAGGTGGTGGATTTCTTGGTCATCAAGAACATGCTCGGATACAATGCCATCCTTGGTAGAGGTCTGATCAGGCAGATCAAGGTGGTGCCTTCGTCCCTCCATCAGAAGATGAAGTTCCCTACCCTGTGTGGGGTCGGCGAGGTGCTCGGATGCCAGCACGAGTCTCGACGGTGTTATGTCCTTTCTCTAAGGGACAAGCAACCACTCGCGGCTCCAACACTTGTTCCTCCACCAGCCGACCAGCCTTCCACCAGCTGCGGAACTCCTGCCGAGGACTTGCTTCCGATCCAAGTGGAGAACGACCCCGAACACGTCCTATACATTGGCGCGTTACTAGCGGAAGCAGAACAACAGCGGTATAGAAGTTTCCTGCTGGCTAATCTGGACGTGTTCACGTGGTCCGACGACGAGCTGCCAGGCATCCCTCCAGAGGTGATGGTGCATCGCCTCCGCTTGGATCCACGGGTCCCACCAGTTCAACAAAGGAGGCGACCCGTCAACCAAGAACGGCAGACCGTGATCCGAGATCACGTTGTCAAAAGCCAAGCAGTTGGGCTCCTCCGGGAAGCCCAATACCCAAGATGGATCTCCAACGTAGTCCTCGTACGTAAAGCCACTGGTAAATGGCGCGTATGTGTGGAGGACCTCAACAAAGTGACGCCCAAGGATAACTTCCCACTGCCGCGCATCGATCAGCTGGTAGACGCTACGTCTGGACATGAGCTCCTCAGCTTCTTGGATGCCTACTCTGGGTATCACCATATCAGTATGCATCCTCCGGATCAGGATGCCACCACGTTTGTCACAGACTTTGGGTTATACTGCTTCACCAGGATGCCCTTTGGTCTGAAAAATGCGGGCGCAACATACCAGCGACTGGTCAATAAGATGTTCGAGCAGCAAATTGGGCGCAACATGGAGGTCTACGTCAACGATATGTTGGTCAAAATACTTCCGAGCATTGACCACATCTCTGACCTCGAAGTGACCTTCGCAACTTTGCGAATGTACAACATGAAGCTCAACCCAGCCAAGTGTGCGTTTGGAGTACACTCAGGAAAGTTCCTCAGCTTCCTCGTCTCAAATAGAGGAATAGAGGTCAATCCTGAGAAGATCCAAGCAATACTTGAAATTAGCAGCCCTAAAACGGTACGCGACGTCCAACGTTTGACTGGATGACTAGCCGCACTCAACCGGTTCATGTCCCGAGCAGCAGAGAGGAGCTTCAACTTCTTCAAATTGCTGCGAGAACCCAGACGCTCTTCACAGGAAGGGGGGCATGTACGGTGGACTGAGGACTGCGAGGCCGCCTTCGCGGAGTTGAAGGCCTATCTTGCAGCCCCACCTGTTCTCTCGAAACCTGTGCTCGGGGAGCCCTTGTTCGTATACCTTTCAGTTACCGAGCACTTCATCAGCGCAGTATTGATCAGAGAAGAGGGAGCGGCCTAGCGTCCCGTTTACTACATCAGCAGGGTCCTTCAAGAAGCTGAAAGAAGGTACCCCCGAGCAGAGAAACTCGCCCTTGCTCTGGTCACGGCTGCCCGAAAACTCAGGCCCTACTTTCAAGCCCACTCAATAACGGTTCTCACAGACCAGCCGCTGAAGTCTATTCTACAGCGGCCGGAGGCTTCCGGCCAGCTCATTAAATGGGCCATCGAGCTAGGCGAATTCGACATCAGCTACAGTCTAAGGACGGCCATCAAAGCGCAAGCATTGGCTGACTTCATCGCGGAATGTACTCTCCCTACCGAACAGGATCCTCCGCTGGCCGACGAGCCCCCATGGGAGCTCTACGTCGATGGATCCTCGTATGTCACAGGGAGCAGAGCTGGCCTAGTCCTCACCTCTCTGGAGGCTTTAGAGTTCCAATATGCCCTTCAGTTTCGCTTTGCGGCCTCCAACAATGTGGCCGAATACGAAGCGTTGCTATCCGGAATCCAAATGGAGAGGCACCTTGGAGCCCTTTGACTTAGGGCCTTCAGCGACTCCTAATTGGTTGCCGGCCAGGTGAGCGGACAGTTCGAAGCAAGGGAGCCACGCATGGCCCAGTGCCTTCAACAGGTCAAGAGCCGAGCAGAAGGCCTCCTCTACTTCGAAATCATACACGTTCCACGGGAGCAAAATGCTCGAGCCGATGCACTTGCCAAGCTGGCATCTTCAAGTGACATCGCCCCTTCTTGCTCCGTATTCATTGAAGAACTCGCTGCACCGAGCACCGAAGTGGATGTAGCAGCCATTGGGTCTGACCCCCCAGTTCCGAACTAGATGGACCCTTTCCTGGCCTATCTACTTCGAGGCGAGCTTCCCCAGGAGCAGGGCGAAGCACGAAAGATCAGACTGCGTTCTCAGCATTTCACCCTTATTGAAGGCAAGCTTTACCGACGGTCCCTTTCAAGACCCCTCTTACGGTGTCTCAGCCCTGAAGAGGCCCTTCCGGCTATCGAAGAGGTTCACGAGGGATTGTGTGGAAGCCACTTGGGGGGTAGAACACTGACACGCAGCATTATCCGAGTAGGATTCTGGTGGCCCTCTCTGCAAAAGGACTGTATGTCTTTTGTCAGAAGGTGCCCGAAATGCCAGAAGTTCGGGCAGCTCATTAAGCAACCTGCCGAGCAACTTCATACACTGTTTGAGCCTCGTCCTTTCGCTAGGTGGGGCATTGATATTCTGGTTCCCTTCCCAGAGGCCCAGGGTCGGAAGAAGTTTTTGTTTGTGGCCATCGACCACTTCACCAAGTGGGTCGAAGCAGAACCCATTACCACAATCACCGAACAAGCCGCGTAGAAGTTCGTCTGGAAGAACATCCTCTGTAGGTTTGGCATCCCAAGAGTGATTACATCTGACAACGAGAAGCAGTTCGATAGCACCTTCTTCAATCAGAAGTGCGCCGAACTTGGCATCTACAACCACTTCACCTCCGTGGCACATCCTCAAGCAAACGGTCTGGTCGAAAACGCCAACCGTACGTTGCTGCACGGGATTCGCACGAGAGTTGAAGCTGCTGGTAGCTCATGGATTGACGAGCTCCCTAATGTATTGTGGTGCCACCGAACGACTGCTCGGGTAGCCACTGGGGAGACCCCTTTCCATTTGGCCTACGGCACAGAGGCCGTTGTACCTTTGGAAGTGGCTCTCCCCACTCTCCAGACAACTCACTTTGACGAGGCCGCCAATAATCGCGCGCTTAGGGAAAACTTAGACATGCTTGGCGAACGCCAGAGTGACGCCAGCATCAGACTAGTCTCCTACCAACAGCGACTTGCACAATATTATAACTCCCAAGTTTGGGAAAGACGCTTCTTCGAAGGGGACCTAGTTCTTCTCCGTTGCTCGGCATCGGATCCCCGAAGGGCAGTCGGCAAACTCGCCCACAAATGGGAAGGACCTTATCAGGTCACCCAGGTCCTTGGAAAAGGCTCTTACAAGCTAACTACTGCTAGTGGCGGGGCCATACCTAGAACCTGGCATGTATCCAATTTGAAGGCTTACTATTTATGAAAGCCTTCTGTTCGGCATCCTACTTCTCTTCCTCCCATTCTTTAGGTCGGCTTGAGTTGGTATCTGAGGCCATCCTTGTCCAAAGCTTTTTAGCTCGAAATGATTAAAAGCAATACTGCCTAGCATAAGTGTTCCGCACAAACACCCCAGGTCGGAACCTTTTGGCAGTTCCAAACGACCTGCGTGGTGACTGCGAACCCCTCTAAACAACCAACGAAATCCGATTCGAATAGAACAAGTATAAGGGAGTGAAGGTAGAAAAAGTGAAGCCATGACTAGGATCAAAAGGAATTTGCACTCAGAACTTCTTACAAAAAGGCTCTACGGGCCTAGTTTGCAAAAAAAAGAGAGGAAAACTAAAAGCAGAAAGGCTAAGGAGCCCACTTAGAAGGACCGGCGCCATCGTCTGAAGGAGGCATCCGCCCAGAGTAGAACTATGCAATTGTATTCCGTCCAGATGAGCGTCATTGGTTCGCCGCCGGCACTCCTTCACGGCGGCCTCGAAGGCTTCTCGGGCGCGCTCGACCCAAGAAAGCTGTTCACCATGCTCCTTCCCAACCTTGAGGCCCACCTTGTAACAACGAGCCCCGTACTGCTCCAGGTCTTCTCGGAAATCCGGCCCAGTCTTGTACGCGGCAATGGCACAGATTTCGGCGTCAGCTAGCACCTTGCTAAAGGCCTCCTTCTCAGCCCGCACAAGGGCTAAGTTGAGCTTGGAAGTCCGAAGGGTGGGCTTGAGGTCTTTCACCTCGTCCTGCAACTCTGCCTCGCGAGCCTTGTGATGTGCGGTCATGCCCTCGCAGAAAGCAGTATGTGCTTCCCACATATGCTTTTGATTTTGGGCCCGGGCAGCTAAAGCCCTCAACACCAGATTCAGCGACTCCATCCATAAGAGCCCCCAAGTCGACGTCATCGACGGCGCCATCTTCTGCGCAGCTTTCTGGATGGTAGCCCTCGCCTGACACCTCCAGAGTATGCTCGGGCATCAGATCTTGGCACCGCGCTACCTGCTCGAGGTGAGAAGCGGAAGGGCTCGGCAGAAGATCCCTTGGTGCACTTTCCTTGAGGCGATCGAGCGTCTCCTCCAGAGCTGTGGCCGAGGGAATCTCGGGAAGCTTTCTCCTCAGCACTTCACCGAGCGGCCTCCGGTCATCACCAGAGTCTTCGGCCCTCTCTTCCACAGCATTGTCAATGCTACCAGCAGCTGCTCTCTCCCCACGCCCTACCTCCTCGGTTGTGGTTGCTTCTTCAGCACCAGAAGGCACCTCAGCAGGTGCGTGCTCCCCTACTTCCGCAACCACTTCGGTGGGGGGCATGGGGGGGCAGGACCATCCCCGCGGCTGAAGCAACCTCCTCGGCGGCTCCCGTTGTGGGAACCACCTCTTCTCCTCTGGGAACGGAGGATTGCGTCATAGGAGCCACCGTCTCTTCGGTTACTGGCACCGTATCAGTCCTTGGCATGGCGTCCTCGATTACGATGATGTCGCAACCAGCTCCTCCGGTGTTCGAGACCCCCGCAGGGGCCATTTCTTCGAAACGCCCCTCAACGGGGCCTTGGGGTGCTGGCGCTCTTGCCTGCTCCCCATCTGAGCTCTCCGACGCCGAGCTCAGTACAACAAGCCCAAGATCGGCCGCCATCTTGAGAGCGGCCCCGGGGCGAGGCAAGGGAAGGACCTGGGATGTCCCCTACAATGGCGTTTCTGCGGTCCTCCGCCTCTTCCGCTCCACCAGCGGCTCGGCGTCTTCTTCTTCCTCGTCCTCCTCGACCTCCGGAGCAGTCCGTAGTTGCGCAGCTTTCACCAGCCTCCGTCTTTTCTTGGCTTGACGCTGACTCCTCGCTACCTCTCCTTCAGCCTCGTCCTCAGCCGGCTACTGCTCGGGCAAAGGACGAATTATCGCCCTCGTGGCCACCCTCGCCGCGGCCTTCTTCTTCAAACGAATCTTCTCAGGCCCCTTTGTGGAGACCCGCGAACCCACAGCGCCCTGCACCTCAACATGATGGCTCTTGGCGGCAGCAGGAGGACGCTCCTCACCTATTACCGCCACATACGCTGTGACGGTAATCTGTTCAGTGTAGAGGGCCATATCCTCCGTATCCATGCCGGCCTCCAGCTCTTCAGCAGCTGCATAAGAAGAAAAGAGGTCAGTAAGGGCGACTACCAAAAAGCAGAAGAAGGAAAGAGGGGCCAAAAAGTCACTTACTCCATCCTCGACTATGTTTGTGCTGGACCAGTTGGGCCTCCGTGATGTATTCCTCCGCCTTCTCGACGAAGATGCTGCTGAGGCGCTCAGCAAGCGCCACCTCTTCCTTCCTCATGAGGGGGTAGATGTCTTTACGCGAGTCCTTTACCCGCGTAGGGAACCCCATTCCGGCGCCCTCGTGTTGCGCGCGATGAAGAGTATCCGGTGCGTCCATCCCTTGTGGCTGGAGAACCGGAGGGAGAACTCTATCCTCATCCAGTCTGGCCGGTGCTTGGTGTAGTACACACTCCGGCTCTTCCCCGGCGACGTCGTCAAGATAAACTGGCTCCGGAAGAGGTTTGCGGTGGGTTCGATGTCGCGTACCTTGCACGATATGCAGAAAATGCATATCGTCCTCCAAGAGTTCGGCGCTAGTTGAACAGGGGCTATCCCCCATGCGTTGAGCAGCTCTCTCGCCACCGTCGGCAATGGCGGCCGGAACCCTGCCTCCAGAATGTCGTGTGACATTGCGATGCATCCGGGCTTCTCTAGCCAGTAAGGCTCCTCCTCCTTTGCGAGGACGATGTCGTACTCTGGCCCGATGTGGTATCGCTCGCGAAGGCCGTCGAAGAAGCAGTACTTCGTCCGCTGGGGTCCTTCCGGTGCTTCACCACTTCCGCCGGCGCTGGCCACAACCTTTCCCTTCTGCGACATCACTGGAGACGAGGACGGCGAAGCAAGAACTGCGACCGTATGAAGGCGAAGAAGACGGAGGAGATTGGAAGGGTAGGCGAGCTCTTCACAAGGTGTTTTCGAATGTGTGGCTTCCCGCTGTCGCCCCTCCTTTTCCTTATAAGGAAGAGAAAGCGCAAAACCCTAAGACCTGCGGATGGCGTCACTCCCTCCGGGTGACCGTTCAGGCGTATCACGCAGAACTCCCAACTCGCCACGATACCCCCTTCATCATGGGCTCTCCTCCGCTTTCGAGGAAATGGTACGAAGCGTCAGCGTTAGCCGTCGTTTGCATGTCCGAGGTCACCATCGCATTTAAAGACAAAAAGTGACATTCGAGCAGGCCTCCGCCCTCGAGTGTCCCGGTTCCCGAGCTCACTCGATGGCGTGGGGGGCAAGTGTGGTGGCTATTTCTAGCCACCATCGTGCACTGGGCCCATCATGGCCCAGCCCAATTCAGCAGGCAGACATGGCCCTCCCGCAAGGTGCCACGTCTTTTCAAGAACAGCTTCAAGGTCCCGAGTCCGGTCCCTGCATTCGGGTACCAGCGGGACCCAAGAGCCGCCTCAGGGTACCTCATAGCCTGTTCGGTCAAAGGCCCTTCCTTCCGAGCAGGGTCTGCTCGGCTTGTGCCGAAAACCTCTTCGGAACAGAAAACACTTCCTTGCATCATGCATCTGGCAGCAAGCCATGCCTCCAAGCACCAGGCGCCGAGCAGTGGGCTCGACTACTGAGCAGCAGGTCTGGCTCACCGAGCAGGCTACCTGCTCGGTACCTTCCGCCCAGGAGAATCCAAGCGGCCTTTCATCCCATCACGGTAGTTATAACGGCTACACCATGCGCGCCCCACGATCAAGTGGCTCATTAACTGTAGAGCGCCTCAACACGTAACTCCCCGCTGAGGACGCTAACGGCCGCGCCCTTTGCGGCAGTGATCAGGGACGTTCCGTCCCTTTCCCTCGGCACTTCTGCCTATAAAAGGCACCGGTAAGCCTCCGTGCAGAGGTACGCAATCCAAGGCACACCTCTCTTGCGCAATACTGAACCTTCTTCTTCCAAGCCTTTGAATCCATCTCTAACTTAGGCATCGGAGGGTTCTCCCCGGTTCTTCAACCGGCCCCCGCTGATTCTCTTCTGGTTTTGCAGGCATTCGTTTGCTACCGGCGTCCTTCTTCCCTTCTTCCAAGTGTAGGCCCGCTTGGCTCCAGCCCAAGCAGGAAATCACCTCCACACCGATAATGGGTCATCAATACATGATGTTGGAAGTCTCTCCAACATGTTTATTTAATTTATGACTATGTTATATTTCCGTGTTAACGGTTTTCCGACTTTGTTTCCTAATTAGGATAATTAGGCACATTGTGACGTACACTTGGCCAATCGGATTTTTCGTTGCACGAATTTCTTCATGGAACACTTAGGAATAATGTTTAGGGTTGATTTATAATTTTTTACGAAATTTTTCGATGTGTTCTTGCACGTACGATAGTGGTACGTATGTTCTACCATTCTGATAATACGAAAATTATTTATTTCTATTTATTTACAATTTTTAAATCATTGAATTTTTTCCGGGGTGCTACACCAAGTATAACACAAGATATCGTACACTTGTGCCCTAGCTCGTTCTCCCACGACCCCAACACAATGGTAAACCTTCCCCAAGAGTCTCTTGACGATTATTTATTAGATCTAGGGTTTATTTAAGTCCTAATGTGCTTAGGAATTAGGGGTTGCAGTTTTTGCTTGGGTAGCTCCCATACTTTGGGGATTCTCCTCCCAATGGAAGTAGGAATGCCATTAGAAAAGGTCCTAGCATGGCTAGGCAAGAATTTGGCTTGCCATCCATGGCTAAACACCCTAGTTTTATCCCTAATTTGTCCTTTCCTAATTTCTACATATTTATGGTCACGAATTTTGGGGTTTATTGCTATTGGGTTTGATTCTTTGGCCCAAATAGAGTTGTCTTGGCCCAATATACTTGAAATGGTTGATTCCACTCTTGGGAGTCTAACTATGATTTTATCTTTATTTTTATTTGAATATTTTTATTCATTTACTATTTTCATACTTGAATTTGTTCATAGGTCATAAGTTGTCCATTGGTCCAATTTCTTTTATGGACTATCCCCACATATTGTTTGGAGTCCACCCATAAATTTTATTATAATTTTAGACTCCGTTAAGTACATGTGATAATGATTTCCCGACTTATTCCTTAATTACGATAATCGATCGCAAACACCTTAACCTTGGGCAATCGGATTTTCCTTTGCACAAATTTCTCTGTGGGTCATTAGGGAGTATTATTTAGAGTTGAACTATGATTTTTATGGAATTTTTTAATGGGTTTTTGTATGTACGATAATGGCACGTACATTTTTGCTATTTCACTAATATTGAATTTATCATTTTCAATTTATTTCTAATTTTTCAATTACTGGATTTCTGGGGTGTTACATGTGTCGTATATAGACTAATACATTTGTCTCCTAAATTTTGAGAGAAGAGATAGCCCCTTGCCCATTCACACTCCCTCAATCACCATCACTCTCATCCTCGTCAACAAAAATTTTAAGAAAAGAGAAAGCCTCCGGCAAGGCCTTGGCAATCATCCTCATTTTCTTTAGAAGATTTGGCACTATTTAAGTTCTTCCTCTAACTCTACAACGCGGCATTTAAGAGTTGTGATTTTAGCTTCTTTCTCACAGTAACAATTAGAAGATGATTCTCATTCTACAAAATGAGTTAGATGATGCACACCACATTAAGAATTCACAAGCACCATGCTGTAGACGAAAATTTTAAGAAGTAGTATTAAAATGAACATACATAAAATATTCTAAAACTCACAATTGAGTGTAAGTGAATAACTTGCATCTATAATAATGTCTCCATAGATTTCTCTCAATTTGACTTATTCTTATTGCACAATAACTATGTCCAAACGGACACTACATAGGTGGGATGGGAGCACGACTTGCCATTCCACTACAACTCACATGAACAATGAAGTTAAAATCATATATGTTAGATTAGAACAAACATATTTACCAAAGATACATTAATAAGAAATGTAGTAAAGATGTCCCATACCTACACGACTATTGAATTAGAGCAAGATTTTCAATTGTGACCTGGTTGTTTGCATCCAGAACATGTATATATCATCTTATCAAACTCCAATGATTGCTGTGAAGGTATTCTGTTCTTCTTTTGCCTTCTAGGTCGGCTCTTAGTGAGAGGAGGTCTGTAGCAACTCTAAAATTTTAAATTGGATAAATAAATTTAATTAAAAGAAATTGTGAATAAATAAAACCCATTAAGAAAAATGAGTGATGGGTTTACACTAATGGTCCATGTATGAACAAATGGGCTAAAAGCTAGAGCCCAATGTTGGATTAGAGATAATTAAACCTAATTTCATGACTAAATTATTAATAAATTAAAAAGAGTTAAGATAATCATCAAAATGACTCATAATTATCCTAAAAAGAGTCTTAGTCCTATCCTAACCCCTTGGCCATGGATCTAGAGCCACCACATGTCAATTAGAAGGATAAAGGCTAGAAAAGGGTGAGATAATTGAATTTCCTAGTTGGAGGATAGGAAAGAGTTTTAAGTGTTTTGGAGACTTGAAACATACAAATACTCTTCTAGCCAACCCTATTGACCTTCTGGAGCTTGGAGGACAAGAAGGAGGAGCTTTTGGACGAAGAGATCAAGGAGGAGGAGGCTTGGAACGAAGAGCTTCTTCACGTTCTTCACATTCAAACCCTAGAGTTCAAAGCACTCAAAGGCAGACAATCTCTCAAGCAAAAACAAATTAACTTTGACCATAGGTAGACCATGTTCCCATCTTCAAAAGCCTCATATTTTCTCTAATTTTCATCATGTCATTCATGAGTATTTCGTGCTCAAAGTTCTGTTAAGAACATGTACCCGACTTGACTTGTTCACCCTAAATCCATGTTCATGCTTAATCTCGTGCCATGAAACTTTTATTGTACATGCTACTTGATGTCAGAAATCTAATGATTCTATTTTCCCTAATTTCTAATAGGTACCCTTCTCCAATTAAATCATTTTTCATCAATGTGTCTGATTTTTGGTTCATCGTGAAGAACCGGTTAAGAGCATGATCATATATACCATGTCAAAAATCCAATTACTATGTATTGTTGATGCCTCTGGAAGTCTAGATTTGTTTAAAACTGATTTCGTGATTTTTCATCATGTATGCGATTTAATATGAATTTTTAAATAGCACTATGTCAAGGCCTGGCTGCATGGACCACACTCTAAGGAGACCTGACCAACTTTCTGAGCTCGAGCCGAGACCCTGAGAATGCGACGACCCGATAGGTCGTGTTCTCAACCGGGTTGCGACGAGGTATCACGTCGCGTTCTTAACGTGACGGGACCCTGCATCGCGATCTTCTGATCAGGCCGGTCTCGACCTGAACGTGTCGCCCCGACACGTCGCGAGGAGAACCTCATCGTCGCGTCGACGTCTCGGCTGAACCTGAACGCATCGGCTCGTCAGTCACGACATGAACACATCGGCCCGACCCATCATGACCAGTACATGGCCGTCGTGTCGGCCCAACTTGTCACGACCTAAACGCGACACTGGCCGACGTCGCGACCTAACTGCCTATTCCAGAAACCCTAATTTTCATGTACACCTTGCTAATCATGCCTTACAATCATGGTTTAACCCCTATAATGCACTGTCATGAACAGTAACGACAGGTTAATGTATTTTTTATAATGTTCACATGATTTTATTAATAAAAAGATGTGTTCACAACTCTCACATGTTATCAGTGATTCTCTCTCACATGCACACACCAAACATGAATTTTACCATGAGACATTACGAAAAATGCTCAATAATACATCTGGTAATTTAGTACAATTATTCATGTTAAATTCCCCTATTTTATTAAATGGACTTGTCTTCGATTTATTCGCGTAATTTAGTACCGTTATTGCGTCCCTCTGCCTTCGAGCACTCAAGGCAAGACGGACAATTGTTTCTATATACACTTTATCTTGGCTTGGACGACCTCTCCATTGGGAATACTCCTGACAGAACCAAGAACTCCTTGTCGAGGCCTCCGTAAGACTTCTTGGCTTTGGCGGCCGTCCATTGGCGACAAGCAGGTTGTACCATCAATACCTATTTTACCCTTAGAGATCAGCATAATCCAACGGCCTTAGCTTGTTCTCTCTTACTTTGAGATCACGCCGGACCTCTGGCTTGTGTTTATAGCACGGTTATTGGGCGGTTAGTGACTTCCACCGGACTGCCGGCACACGATCATGTGTGTTGTGCAACTGTTACTATCATCTGTTTAACGACGATTCACAAACGTGACCCTCGTTCTCATCTACTATCTTTACACTCTCATCTATTCATATTTTCTCTATACTCTCGTCTATTCTTTAATTACTCTCATATATTCTTGGTACTCTATTTGGCCAATTATTGATTGTCTAAGATAAAAACATGATCAATGTCAGGCAACATTATAAGGGGACTGATCTGGTCCTGGGAGGTGCGCTTGAAAGGCTATTTACTCGCGGGGGTTCAATGATCAGGGTGTTCGACATGCATCCAAACGTCAGACTTGCAAGATTTAATATAAGACAATCAATCAAAATACTATGTTCTCACAGTTGAAAGAATGTCAACCAAACGTGCTATCTTGACTAGTGCACTGTTGTGCAAACTTTACATGCTATCTTGTTATATAATCAATCTTTTATCGTGCTAGTTTTGCAACATTTTGAAAAGTACTATTGTTCTCTTGCTATCATGTGACATTTCTCTCGTGACTATACTTGAACGTTCTCTCTAGTTATTTTGCCTTATAAGACATTAATCACTTAAAACATGTCTGTTTATATGAGATATTAAGTCCTACTGGGCGATTATCGCTCATTCTACGCTATTTATTTCTTGTGTTTCAAGTGAGTCTAATGGGGACTACCACACGCATGAAGGTGGGGATGAGCAAGTGTAGGAGTGACCCGACATTTCGACAACCAATGCTTTAGTAGTTAGTTAGATAGTTTAATTTTTTTGTTTTGAATAAAGTACTCTGGGCCATTAGTTTTTGGCTCTAAATTAGTGGATGTAATAGCAATTAGTGGATTTATCAATAAAGATGGTTCATTTGGCATTATCCCAAATTGCACAATAGTTTGTTGTCTATTTCTTGCTCTATACTATACATTTAACTATTTATCACTCCGATATTCCATGTCAGGACGTTACAGTTTTGTGGTATCAGAGCCTAAGTTGTTCTTAAGTATAGGATGAACTAAGTTGACCTGCCTCGACTAGAGAATTACCATGCCTATGTGAGATATGGGTAGAACCATGGGTAATAAGTTAAAATAAAATTCACAACACACACCATCTTAGTGCCATTTCAATATCTTACATTAAATTTTCTCTTGAAGGAACTTAGAACATTAGCAATGGCAACGAAGCATGCACAACTCTGTGACATGCAGCAATCCATTCAGGAACTGACTCGACCCTTACTACAAGCTGCCCAAGGAGGCGGTGGTAATAGAGGAGCTGGAGATTTGCATAGGAATTTCCGTAGCATGAACCCGCCTCGGTTCAGTGGAACAATAATCCGGATGACGCTGAACACTGGCTGAAGGAGACCGAATGCATCTTCTACGTCATATAATGCGCGGATGGTGATAAATTGCTGGCTACTTGTTAGTTAGAAAGAGACGCTCGTGCATGGTGGGAGTTTGTTGAGGTCACCAGGGCAGATAGACAATTCACGTGGGATGAGTTCAAGAAGCAATTCAATTCCAAATATTTCTCTGAACGAGTCCAGGAAAGGAAGGCTACTGAATTTGCTGCATTGAAGCAGAGGAACCTCACGGTTGCAAAATATGAGGCACAATTCTCCCGATTGGCACGTTATGCCAATCACCTCATCAGCACCGAGAAAATGAAGGCGAGGCGGTTTCTTAATGGGCTCAAGCCTTCATACATCACTCAACTTGCGCCACTTGACATTCAGATTTATGTCGATATAGTTAAGAAGGCCCAGTTGCCCTGTCGCCCTCGCACAAGATGGCTGCTTTCTTTTCTCTCTTTCCAGATCTAGTAGACATAAGAAGGAGAAGGGGTATTTTGGGGTTTTAAAAAACTTAAAGTAACGGGGTGAAGATGTTGGGTTTAAAATTAACAAGTTAACAATCAAAGGATCTAAATTCTACTTTTGGTCTTTGGACTACAAATTAATTAACCCTACTAATTTGGACCAGATATTAATTTTCCCAACAACATTTACTGAGGGAAAGAAAGTTTGGTTGAAAACTTAAATTAAAGAAAAAAAACACATGAACCATAATCAGAAAATCAAGTCTGAATATATTTGTCTTTAGTAGATGATGATTGAAGGTATGTGCTGAATCTTGGACCAATCCTCCCCCATCTCTTTTGCAGCCCTGAGATAGAATATAGCTACTCAAATTAATCAAATAATTTAAGTTAATTAAAACTCAAGAGAATAAATGAGTCAAAATAAAACCCAATAAAGTAAAAGCTACTAATGGGTTTAATTAATGGTCTATAATAAAATTTAGGGAGAATTAATTGCAGGTCCCTGGCAGGGATCTGACATTAATTTCAGGTCCCTGTCAGCTTTTTCCAAGCCGTGTGGTCCTTACTTTATGCAGGACTTATTTTTAGGTCCCTGCTTTTTGTCCCGTTATCCTCCCCCGTTATCTCAATATGTGTAACCGTTATCCCAAAAGTGTGTAACTTGTTACCCAGTTACACATATAACTGTGTTACACAGTTACCCAGTTACCCACTTACTCCGTTACCCAGTTACTCAGTTACTCAGTTACATACTTACACAGTTACACATGAAACTATGTAACTACATAGAAATTTTTTAAGTTTGTAACTCTATAATTAGAGCTTACCTAATTACATAGTTACATAGTTTTAGAAGTATTTATCTAATTATTTTATAACCGTTATCCCAAAAGTGTGTAACTTGTTACCCAGTTACACATATAATTGTGTTACCCAGTTACCCAGTTACTCAGTTACCCAGTTACATACTTACACAGTTACACATGAAACTATGTAACTACATAGAAATTTTATAAGTTTGTAACTCTATAATTAGGGCTTACCTAATTACATAGTTACATAGTTTTAGAAGGATTTATCTAATTATTTTATAATTGTTATCCCAAAAGTGTGTAAGTACGTACTTACACAGTTACATATAAATCCTGTAATTGTGTAACTTGTTACCCAGTTACACATGTAACTGTGTTATCCAGTTACACAGTTACATACTTACACAGTTACACATGAAACTATGTAACTATATAGAAATTTTATAAGTTTGTAACTCTATAATTAGGGCTTATTAATACTCAAACCCTTCTATTAAAAATTAGTTTAAATAGGGTCCTGATAGTGTCTGTCGACAGCCAGGCTATCGACAGCCACTATCAGGCAGAATGGAACCCATGAGGCAGCCTAAAAATCTCAAAAATTCTCCACCGTAATTGAACAATAATTCGGCTGGTCCAATTGTCTACATTTTTATATATTCAAATGATGTTTTTTATGTTAAGATTTTAACCATAGACTAATGTGATAGGTTTACAAATTATAGTAATTTTAGTTTAATTTTTAGATTTTATCTTACAATTAAAATTTTCCAGAGCGTTACACATACTTACATGTATAACTGGGTAAGTTACACAGTTACAGAATTTACATACTTACATGATTACATACTTACATGTGTAACTGGGTAAGTTACACAGTTACAGAATTTTCATACTTACCCAGTTACACATGTAACTGTGTAAGTACGTACTTACGCAGTTACACATTTTTGATATATTACGAATTAAAATAATTAGATAAATATTTCTAAAACTATGTAACTATATATGTAATTAGGTAAGCCCTAATTATAGAGTTACAAACTTATAAAATTTCTATGTAGTTACATAATTTCATGTGTAATTGGGTAAGTATGTAATTACATACTTACATGTGTAACTGGGTAACACAGTTACATGTGTAACTGGGTAAGTTACACAATTACAGGATTTATATGTAAATGTGTAAGTACGTACTTACACACTTTTGGGATAACAATTATAAAATAATTAGGTAAATCTTTCTAAAACTATGTAACTATGTAATTAGGTAAGCCATAATTATAGAGTTACAAACTTATAAAATTTCTATGTAGTTACATAGTTTCATGTGTAACTGGGTAACTGAGTAACTGGGTAACTGAGTAACTGGGTAACTGGGTAACTGGGTAACATAGTTATATGTGTAACTGGGTAACATGTTACACACTTTTGGGATAACGGTTATAAAATAATTAGATAAATCCTTCTAAAACTATGTAACTATGTAATTAGGTAAGCCCTAATTATAGAGTTACAAACTTATAAAATTTCTATATAGTTACATAGTTTCATGTGTAACCGTGTAAGTATGTAACTGGGTAACTGAGTAACTGGGTAACTGGGTAACTGGGTAACACGGTTATATGTGTAACTGGGTAACAAGTTACACACTTTTGGGATAACGGTTATAAAACAATTAGATAAATCCTTCTAAAACTATGTAACTATGTAATTAGGTAAGCTCTAATTATAGAGTTACAAACTTATAAAATTTCTATGTAGTTACGTAGTTTCATGTGTAACTGTGTAAGTATGTAACTGGGTAACTGAGTAACTAGGTAACTGGGTAACTGTGTAACACAGTTATATGTGTAACTGGGTAACAAGTTACACACTTTTGGGATAACGGTTATAAAATAATTAGATAAATCCTTCTAAAACTATGTAACTATGTAATTAGGTAAGCCATAATTATAGAGTTACAAACTTATAAAATTTCTATGTAGTTACATAGTTTCATGTGTAACTGTGTAAGTATGTAACTAGGTAACTGAGTAACTGGGTAACTGTATAACTAGGTAACAAGTTACACACTTTTAGGATAACAGTTACACATTTTGAGATAACGGGGGAGGATAACGGGAACAAAAAGCAGGGACCTAAAAATAAGTCCTGCATAAAGCAAGGACTGCATGGCTTGAAAAAAGCTGACAGGGATCTGAAATTAATGTCAGATCCCTACCAGAGACCTGCAATTAATTCTCCCTAAAATTTAATGGGTCAAAAAAGAACATAAAACAATAATAAAATAGAGAATTATTATTAATTTTGTAATGCCCATTATCCTATAGATAAATTGGACAAGACATACTTATCCAAAGTCAAGTTCAATCACTACCCAAATTTGGAAAGTATATTTTTCCCATCACAAACCCGTTCTAATTAGAGTTTAGAAGGCTTATCAAGAGATAGTGATAAACTTATAAATTTGTGATAGGATTAAGTTAAAGTTGCCATAGGACTTTTAAATACCAAACCTTATAAATAAACTCCAATCTCTCCTTTACCGACCCATTCTGCTACTGGGAGATCTCCTAAACGTGTGGAGGCTGTTGGAGGAGGAAAGATTCGTGGAGAAATTGAAGAAAGAGTTTTTCCCCGTTCTTACCCTTGGAACACAATCTTGCTCAAAGATAAGTATTCTTTGAGACTAAATCTAATTAAACCCTCCTGGTCAATCATCATGCTAGAAATATGATCCCCATATTTTCTCCAACTTTTATTTTTATGATGAGTATTTGGCATATAAAGTTCATGTTCTCTTGTGTACCCCCCCCCCCCCCCCGTTCATCTCTTCAAATCATGTTCAATAAATATTCATATATTTTAAAATTAGTTTGACAATTTTTCATGTATTATACATAGAGATCTAGGCATCTTATTGTAGTTGCATCGAAAACCGGCTTACTGTGTGTAAACGCGGTCGATGATCGCCTTCAGAACACGTTCATGCAATATGTCTTGTTCTGAATGTGTTCATAGACCCAACCGCATTCTTTTAACTAGAATGTGTCGACCTATCTAAATATGTTCTGAACACGCCTTTCTCCGACCACATTTTGATTGTCAGTTTAAAAACCCTAAAATTTTATTGACTTTAATGGTTGTTCAACGTTTAAAACATGCAATAGTGATCTTACATGCTAAGTTATGATGATGTAATTTCTTTAATTAAGATTTAATGATTTCTTTAATCATGATTTTTTTGGATATTATATATATTATATTATGTTTCAAATATTGTATTTGATTGAACATTGTCTTTTAATTAAGCACTGTAAACTTTTTAGTATGGGTGTCTGGCCATTGTCAGTGTGTATACAGGTCCCTCAGTGTGTACATAAGGTCCATTGAATTTTTTTAAATATATATATATATATTTAAAAAATGCAAAAAATATACGAGGGATTTATGACAAAATTGCGATAGATTTTATTAAATTGCAAAACATTTGCCACGGAATGGTTGCGACAAATTCGTGGAAGAGATTTTGTAGTGGATCAATGGTGAATTTGTGATGGAAAATTATTTTATTTTAAATATATAAAAATTTGTGACAAATTAGTCGAGATTTGTAATGGAATTTTTATTTTTAAAATATATAATATTTTCAATAGATTGGCGAGGGATTTGCGAAATAAATCTTTACAGTAGATTTGTGATGTATTGAGGGGAGATTTGTGATGGAATTTTTTTAATTTTTTGTAAAATATAAAAAAATTGCAAGAGATTAGTAGGGGATTTGCGACAGAAATAATTGAGATGAATTTGCGATGGAAATTTTGCGGTCGATCTTCGGCGGATTTGCAACGACATTTTTAGCGATGGATTTGCAATTGATTTTTTTTCCTCATAAATTAGAGAGGGATTAGCGACAAAATAATATTTATAACCAATATATGTCGAGACTTTTCTACGGCCATATCCATTGCTAATCTATCGCAAAGGGTGATTATATATAGTGGTCCACGGCTGATCTATTGAAACTATGGTTTTGACATGATGCTTAAGGGGAGTTAGCAAGCTGTTCTACCGAGCATGGTCTCATAAAAAATCCGCAAATATTAATCAAGCAATTTAAGGGAAGACTTAGAGGATTCTTAGTTTGAGTAGATAGATCACGAAGAAAGCTTACTTTGTTGTTAGAATTAGTTTTAAGATTCATTCTAGCTAGGTAGGTTCAATTAGTTTGAATTTATGCAGAGTTAAATTTGTCAATATATATATGGAACTAAAAGAGATGTAATTCTAGAGCTATGCTATGAATGAATCACGTCTTTGAGTTTTGAATCAGAAAATTGGACAAATACAAGTTGTGTGTGTATGTGCACTCTTTTGCTTAGCATAACACAACAACAAAATTAGATTATACTTAGAGCAGAAAATCGTTATTTAGGAAGCGGGGCCCTTAAACTTGCAAAGCGTTAAAATTTTCCAGCTAGTCAGCTACACAGTGGTTAAAATTGGTAAATGATCGAGATTAAATAATGCATATTAGGATAAGATAGAGAGAGTCATCGACTTAAAATTAGAACGAACCGAGTTTGGGTGATTGACTTAATGTTGAACGTGAACATGCAATGATGTTCCGTCTATTCTTAATTAAACAATCCACACAAAAAATAGAAGATATATAGGAAGCCCACACATGTTCTTCCTGATGGATTTTATGACGCAAGCAACTGGGAAACATAGAAAAAAGAATACATGAATTGCAATGATCAGAATACCAGGTCTCAATCAATGTATTCGACTATTGTTGATGCTGATTGAAGGTACGTGTTGAATCTTGGGCCAATCCTCTCCATCCCCTTTCCTAACCCTGAGATTGAAGTCATCGTTCATGTTGACAATTGTGAGCTCTTGCAGGGCATGCATGTTCTGCAACTCCTGTGGAAGCACCTCCAACTTACTGCACCCTCTGATCGACAAACTCTTGAGGCATACCATGGCCCCATCTCCCACGCCCCATTGCTCCAACTCTTCCAGATACTCCATTCTAAGCACCTCAAGTCTGAGGAATCCACCGGGGGAGCAGACCATTTCCTTCCCCACGTACGACTCTTTCAGAAGTATGAGAACCCTGAGTTCAGGCAGCCCTTCAAGCAGCTGCAACGGGTCCTGATCTAATTTAGTGCGGTTTATAGTGAGCTGGGTGAGGTTTGAAGGCAGCAGGCTGCTGGTGTATGGTTGCGACGGCTTCCCCAACTGCCCGAACAGGCGAAGTATATAAAGCTGCTGATGGGTGGACAGAGCCAATACCTTGGGAGGGATCAGAGTGCCTTCTAGTTCCAAGCTCCTGAGGCGTAACAACATTTCGAGAGAAGAAGACAATCCTTCATTGTGAGACTCTGAAATATTTGTTATTGATAACGTCTGCAGATTGGTGAGGCTGGCCAGGCCATCATCTATCCATCTGCCAGCATTGGGTCTGTCGAGAGTGTGCAAATCCCTTAAATTCCCATGGGCTATCAGTGGCTGCACTCTGGAAGGAAGAAAGATGTGTCGCAAAGACTTGATCCTCCAGAGAGAGTTGGGCACTTTTGTGATTCCTGTGGACGCTACATCCAGAGTCTGCAAATGGCAAAGTTTCCCAATGGATGCGGGAAGAAACTTTATACGGGTCTTTCTCAGGCCCAAGTATCTCAGGTGAAGTGCGTCCCCAATCTCATCGGACAATATCATCAACGGGGCTTCTTCCAAATCCACGACTCTCAGCAATTTTAGCCCCCTGACAGGCAGATCCATGGATGGGTTCGAGAAGTTGAACCCCAGCAGAGTTCGCAGATTTGGAGTACTGGGATGGCCTTCGGAGAGGTAGGCCTCCATACCTTTGTGAAGGGAGAGGCGCCGAACCGAGGACGACCGAGTGGCGAGCTCGGCGTTCCTGTGGCACTCGAAGAAGTCCACCTCTTTAGCCTCTGCTATGGATAAATCGTGCAGGAGATCATGGATGCGGCATTTGTCTACTCCGCCAAAGGAACTCCTCTCAACTACCTGAACCAAGCATCTCTGGATCAGTTCCTCCAAGTAACCATCTGCCGATTCTTCCGGTGTTTCCCCTTCTCTGCGCACCACAAACCCCTCCGCAATCCACAGCCTTGTCAGCTTCTCCACATTGATCTCGTAGTCCTCTGGGAAAGACCCGAGGTAGAGAAAGCACCATTTCAGGTGGGGAGGCAAGTCCCTGTAGCTGAGTGCCAGTATTTCCAGGCAAAGTTGTCCCTCTTCGCTGTTCTGCCACCCTATGGTGTCTGCAAGCTTCCCCCACACCATAGCCGACTTGGGTTTCCTCGACAGCATGCCTCCGAGAACCACCAGAGCCAGAGGCAACCCCCCGCATCTCTTCGAAATCTGCTTGCCCAGCTCCTGCAACTCTGCAGGACAGGCCGTCCGGAAGTCTTGTTGTGAGAATACCTTCCTGGAGAAGAGCTCCCAGCTCTCCTCTTCGTTTAGAAACCGCAGCTCGTAGGGCTCGGTGCCTGGGTCGGCAGCCTTGGCGACGTCGATGGAGCGTGTGGTGATCAGCACCCTGCTGCCGTTGGCGGCATCGATATCAGGGAGGTGCGCGTTGAGGATGCTCCACACGTTGTTGTCCCAGACGTCGTCCAGGATGATCAAGTACTTGCGCCCCTCCAAGGACTTGTACAGCTTCTCCTCCAGCTCCTCCCTGCTCATCTTCCCCGCGGCCTCGGCTCCAACTCTAGCGACCTTCTTCACAAGTTCCTGCAGCAGCTCCATCACTCTGTACTGCTGGGATATGTTGAACCAAGCAACACAGTCGAAGCGGCCGGTTTGTATGGTGAAGGTCTTGTACACCTTCTTTGCAAGAGTGGTCTTCCCAGACCACCCATCCCCACGATGGAGACCACAGCCCGCCGCTTCACGCCGTCGTCGAACAGCTGCTTCAGGATATCCTGCTTCGCATCCTCCATGCCGACCACGTCCGAGTCATCGGCGTGGAGGGCGACCCGCCTCCGTTGCTGCACCGTCTCGTCGACGTAGGCACTCCTATTAGTATTATCCCCTCCGCCGTCCGCGCGCAGACTTTGGATGCCGTACCTGGATCTGCTGTCGGCGATCTCCAGGATCTTGGCCTTGAGCGACTGGAAATCCTCGCCGAACCGGTGGCGTGTGACAAGGGCACATGGGAGGCAGACGAATCGGCGGGCGGCATCCATGAAGCTGCCCCTCCCCCGGAGCAAATGGCCGTGGAGAGCGAAGGACTCCACGAGGTCCTCGGCCTCGTAGGCGGCGTCCCTGATGTCCTTCACCCACTTGTTCACCATCTTGTCCCTCTTCCGCTTGGCGTCGGCGTCTTCCAGGAAGCACTGCATCCGCCCAAGCTCCCTCCGCACCCACTCCGCCTCGTCGGGAACATTGTAGAGGAAGACGGCTTCGTCGACGAGGAGGTCGCCGACGCGTTGGACGACGAAGGAGACAACGGATTCGGCCATGGTCCTCTGCTCTTTCCCTCAGCACCACCGTTGCTTCCACCCTAGGGCTAATTTGATAAGAGGTTAGTTTACCCCTGGGTAAATTACCCATGGGTGGGCTAACCACCTTTTTATAGAAAATCACTTTGAATGGTTGGTTAAATTACCCATGGTTACTTTTTCTTTTTTTTAGTCAACTATGTACTTTGACTCTATTTATCTTTATTAAGAGAATGTAAAAAATTATAATTTTAAGAGATATATAATAAAATTTTATTTACAATTTAATGATAATTTTTTAAAAATTTTTTGAAAAAAAAAAAAAGCTACCCCCCTCTACCCCACCTTTTGAGGAGGGGTAGAGTTACCCACAAAAAATGGGGTAACCAGGGTACCCCTGGTTACCCCCACCCACCCCACCCAAACTAAAAAAGTGATTTTAACCAAGGGTACCCTGGTTTAACCAGGGGTACCCCTCCTATCAAACTGGCCCTAGCGGATAGATACTGCACTTGGTAAAGTTGGCAAGCTCCCACCGACATCCTCTCGCAACGCGGGGGACCCAAGTCAGGCAGTCACCATCAGAGTGCTGACGTGTGGCCCGTCCCTCCTCCCCACTTCCGTCCCTCCTCCCCCACTACCCATTTAACCGGTCACCCGGTTCCCCCCCCCCCCCCCCCCCCCACACACACACATCGTCGGGAACATTGTAGAGGAAGACGGCTTCGTCGACGAGGAGGTCGCCGACGCGTTGGACGACGAAGGAGACAACGGATTCGGCCATGGTCCTCTGCTCTTTCCCTCAGCACCACCGTTGCTTCCACCCTAGCGGATAGATACTGCACTTGGTAAAGTTGGCAAGCTCCCACCGACATCCTCTCGCAACGCGGGGGACCCAAGTCAGGCAGTCACCAACAGAGTGCTGACGCGTGGCCCGTCCCTCCTCCCCACTTCCGTCCCTCCTCCCCCACTACCCATTTAACCGGTCACCTGGTTCCCCTCCCCCCCCCCCCCCCACACACACACACATCGTCTCTCCACTTTCCCAGTTATTGTTGCGCAAATGCGGAACAGTAACATATTTTTTTATTTTTTTTTCTTCTTTAGTTAAAATTTTTATTTTAAAATCTGATTGTGAAAGATGTTATTTTTATTTTATAGTTTTTTCTTAAATATAAAAATAAATATTATTAAAAATATAATATTAATGTCTGTTGGATTCGGGACTGTAATACCCTGAAAATTTTAATAGTTGAAAAATATGAATAATATTGTAGTACTCCGAAAAATTTATTAATTAAAAATTATAGATAAATAGAAATTTTATCTATTAATAAATTCAATTAATTAAAACGGTACGCATCATTATTGCATGCGTATAAACTTCTATAAAAATTTTGTAAAAATAGTAGTTATACTTTAAATAAGGTTCTCTAATGATCCATCATGAAATTTGGACATAGAAAAATCGTTTGGACTTAGTTTAAGAATTTATGCGACTTATTAGCATAATTAAGGAATAAGTCGAAGAACTCATATTTTTTGACCCAAAGTGGATTATAAATAAAAATAAACATGTGGGTAGACTTTAAATAATATGGGATGATAGTCCATTATGATATTTGGACCAATGGACAATCTTGGCCCATGAATAAATTCTCTAATAAAAGGATAATTAAAAATCCATTAAGTAACGTAAGTACATGTGTTGTACAATTAAGCTCACATGAGTTATTGGGCCAAGAGTAAGAGCCCAAAGGGTGAAGATTAGAAATATTGGCATGAATAATATTTAATCAAATTAAAAATATGAAGTTACTTGAATAAGTGTGATAAATATATTTAAATAAGAACAAATGGTGAATAATTAGAATTAAATCAATACCCATTAAGTTAAATTAGTAATGAGTTTTATTAATGGTCCTAACATGGATTGTTGGGCCCAAATATGAAGAGCCCAGCATGAGATGGGAAGTAATTGGGCTAAATTCGTACCTAAAAATATTAATAAATAAAAGGGGGTAAGATAATGACTATTTTAACTCCTAAATTATCTTAAAAAGAGTCCTAACCCTAGCCTAACTCAATAGGACTCTATCCTAATCTAAAAATGGAATTTAGATAAGAGGAAATATGGATAAAAAATAGAAGACCTATATTAAATAGTGAAATTCGTAATTATATTATCTCTTAATTAAAAAGGGATCATTAAAGCACCAATATGACTTCTGTTTATCTTAAAAAGAATCCTAGACATACCCAAATCCATTATCCCTGAAATTTGAGTTCTCCACAAGCCAAATAGGTGGAATAATGATAGAAGATGGGGAGATAAATAAGAAATTCGGAGTTAAATGGTTGATAAATTATATAAGAGTGAGATAATGCCTAAATGAGTGGTAATTATCCTAAAAAAAGAGTCATAAGCCTATCCTAACCTATTACCCACGAAATTAGACCTCTCCCTATCTTATTAGGTGGATAAATGCAAGAGAATAGGGAGATAAATGTGAAAATTCAGAGTTTGAAGGGAAGGAAGAGTTTTAAGTCATTAGGACTCTTAAGCAACCTAATAGACCTCTAATTAGTATCTACCAAGCCCCATTTTCGTTCCTGGAACTCTGGAGAACGAAGGAGGAGGCTGAGGACGAGGAGAGCAAGGAAGAGGGAGGCTTGGAGCAAGAAGAACTTGGAAATTTCGTCAACCTAAACCCTAGCTTTTCATTCTTGCAACGAAGGTAGGCAATCTCTCAAGCTAAAATCGTGAAAAAATTACCCTAGGTAGATTCCTGATCCTCTTCAAAAGTTCTCTGGTTTGGTTGCATTTCACTGATCCATTTGGGCGAATTTAATTCGTGAATCCCTACTGTAACCATGAACCGAAATCTCATGTTTTCTATAATTCCCCACATGTACTTGCTCTCATGCCATGATAAAATTATCATATACTGCATCCTATTAGCTTTTCAAATGGCCCTAGTCTTGCTCTATTTCGATCTCCCATTAGGGAGAATTAATTCTTTGAATCTCTGTCAGAACCATGCACCCAACCCTTCATGTTTACTTGTGAACTCTGTGCATACTTGATCCCATACCATGAGAAAATTCTCATAAATACTACATATTGTTAGCTTTCAAACGCCCCTAGTTTCGGAATTTTTCATCATGTATTCATCTCTAATTAATTCGTTGAACCCTGATTGCACCTGTTTAGGTCATTGGAATGTAACATGTTCAAAGCATGCCTAAATCTTGTCTAATTTCAAATTAATCGTGCATGCTAATAGATCTATGTGTCTACTTTCATTTGAAACTGGATTCGTAATTTTTGGGTCATTATACGATTTTATATTGAATTTAGAAGAGCCCTGTGTCATCCAGTATCAACCCTGAAAAAAGGGGAAAAACCCGGATCGTCCCTGATATCGCGGCGGCGCGATACGCCGCGATAACAGGAGGGTCGCGGTCGGTCGCTAGGTCGCGTCTTGAACGCGACAGGCCTCGCCACCTCATTCCCTTTCTGGTCCGCGCCAGGCCGGCCGGTCTGCGGATCGCTCCCGAGCCGCCCGTCGCGACTTGAATCACGACGGGTAGGTCCGCCGCGATTTGAAGATTTCAGCCAGAACATGAAATTACTCTCATGCCCTTGTCAAATAAGCTATATGACTCAAGTTTAACCCTAATCATGCACTGTTTTGAACAATAACAATTGATTATTTATATTTGTTAATAATCGCATGAAATATATTATTTAAAAGTCAATTGCACGATCTATCATATTCTCAAGATTTCTCTACACTTGCACACACATAACATTATTAATTGTCATTTGACTTATTGAATTACGTAATAATGTATTCGGTAATTTAGTGAAATAAATTACTAAATTCCCTATTTTATTAAATACAATTGTTTCCGTTTTTACTCGTGCATTTTAAATACCGTTATCGTTTTCCCTCGGCTTTGAGCACTCGAGGCACGACGGACCCGTTTTCTACACACTTTCTCTTGACTTAGACCACCTCTCCATCGGAAATACTCTCGACTGGACTAGGGACTCATTGTCAAGGCCTCCGTGAGTCTTCTTGGCTTTGGCGCACGTCCATTGCCGACGAGCTGGTTGTACCTTTAAATCCTGTTACACTCTTAGAGATCAGTACGATCCAAATGGCCTTAGTAAGATCTCTTTATCTTGTGATCACGCCAGACCACCTGGCCAGTGTTCTTAGCACGGCTAGTGGGCGGTGGTGACTTCTTCTACCAGACTTCCGGTACCCGACCTGGTGTTGTGCAACCGTTACTATCATAGTTTATCGTTGTTTTACGATTATACCCCTATCTCATCTACTATCCTTATACTCTCATCTATTCACGTTCACTCTACTATCTTGTATATTCATCTAGTACTCTCTTGAGACTCTTGAGCTGTTGTGGCTCCATTGCTTGTACTATACATGACTGTCTAGCACCATAATATGGGTCCAGTGACCCTACTGACTCGAATGCATAATTGTGCTGGGCACGGAGAGTGTCCGAGGGACTCCAATCTAGTCCTGGGGGCAGAGAGCCACCCGAAAATACCTGCAGGGGCTATTGACGGTGTTCTGCATTGCACCGGTTCTGACTATCTCGACATTGGCTAGACACCTAACTGTTATACTATTAGTCTGAGGAGTTCAGACGTACTGTACCATTTCGGTGCTATTATTGTGCTAGCACTGACTGTTATAACATTAGTTTGAGGAGTTCAGACGAAATGTACTATCGTTAAACGGCTACTGTCCCAAAGTGACTATCGCCGTACTCGACTAGTGGACCGTGGTGCAATCATACACGTTATCTCATTACATGTTATCTCTTTACATGCTATCTCTTTACATGCAATCTCGTTACACGTTATCTTGATATACAAGCTATCTCGTTACACGCCACCTTGATACAAGCTATCTTATTACATATCATTTTGATACACGTTATCTTGTTATATGGTCTTTTCTCTATCAATCTAATTTTGCAATATTCTTGTGAAGTGTATTATCGTTCACATGTTATTGCATGCTATCATTCCAGTATGCCATCAATCTCTTATCATGTACTATTCTCTCTTGACTATACTTGATCGTTCTCTCTAGTTAACCTGCGTTACAAGACATTAATCACTTAAAGCATGCTTGTTTACACGAGATATTAAGTCCTACTGAGCGTTATCGTTCACCTTCGTTATTTGTTATTGTGTTTTCAGGTAAGTCAAGTGATGACCTTACACACATCAACGGGATTGGACTGGAGTGATGAGCGTCCTGAAGTCATAGCGATGGAATGTCCTTAGTACCTTAGAGTCTAGTTAGATATTTGCTTTAGATTTCTTTTCCAATGTAATAATGTCATTGAGCCCTATGTTTTGGCTCTGAATTAGTGGTTGTAATAGTTTAGATGAATTATCAATAAAATGATGAGTTTTAATTGCAATATTGTTCATTAGTTGCTCTGATATTTGCGAATGTATGCGCAATTTACATTACTATACACGTTGTTCATGCCTCCCCGATTTATTCTGCTGCTAAATTGGCGGGGCATGACAGTTGGTATCAGAGCCTAGGATGTCCTTATTAGGAGCTAAATTGACGAATGTACGAGATCCGAGGAGAAGCTCAGAAAGATTAATCTTTTTAACTTTTTACTTGACGATGCCCGCTGTGCGCGCATACCAAGGTTGGTTTCGTCACTCGCTGGCGTCGACTTCAGGTACGTTTTCTGACATGATGGTTTGGGGGTCGTGTGGTAAATCGTGCGCTTTAATGGGTGATTTGAGAGGTAGATCGGCGCGCGATTGCCTTGATTCCTTCGCTAATGATGGCAATCCAAAAGGCGGCAAGCGTTATTGATCCAGGTGAACGACTCTCGTCTGTCGGGCTTCTGACGCGTGGCGGCGCCTCATCCGTCCAACACCTCTGGCTTACCTTTGATCATTCGATCGTGCTTGAGCTGCTGCACCTATAAATAGGCGGATCATCGCGGAGAGAGGGTTACCTGCTTCTTTTCCAGAGGGTGCTTTTCGGCGACTGCGGAGAGTTCTTCCGACGTCGCGCCTTTTCCTCATCGCCTTAGAACGTGTTGTTGGCTCAACCTTGCTTGCTCTCCTTCGAGGTAAGTGATGAGCCTAACGCAGTCTCCGTCCTCTCACGAGGAGTCTTCCTCTAGGACAGATAGTGACGCCCCTTCCTCCTACGACCAGAAGTCGGGTACCTTTGTCTACGGCCCAGTAGAGGAGGGTTTCCTTTTGAAAGTCCAACCTGGGAGCTACGTCCCGCACGCTCCTTCCGCTCATACCTCAGGGGACCGTCGTCAGGCCGACAATGTCGCTGACGCTGGTGTGAGACGAACTCCGAATCCTTTAAGTGGATTAGGAAATGCTTGAGTCACTCCCTTTCAGCCGACGTCGTGTTTTTTGCCAATAAATGTTTCCGAGCCCACTATGTCCAGGAGGGTGGGGTATGCATATGTTCTGTTTATCGAAACGACCTCGTTATCATGATAGAGTGCCGAAGCGATTACGTACAACTGTAGAGAGCCGAAACGACCTCGTTTATTCAAAAGAGTGCGAAAGCGACCTCGTACCATGATAGAGTGCCAAAGCGACCTCGTACAATGATAGAGTGCCGAAGCGACCTCGTTTATTCAGAAGAGTGCCAAAGCGACCTCGTACAATGATAGAGTGCCGAAGCGACCTCGTTTATTCAGAAGAGTGCCAAAGCGACCTCGTACAATGATAGAGTGCCGAAGCGACCTCGTTTATTTAGAAGAGTGTCAAAGCGACCTCGTACAATGATAGAGTGCCGAAGCGACCTCGTTTACTGAGAAGAGTGCCGAAGCGACCTCGTTTACTCAGAAGAGTGCCAAAGCGACCTCGTACAATGATAGAGTGCCGAACGACCTCGTTTACTCAGGCGAGTGCCAAAGCGACCTTGTACAACGGTCAGGCGTAATAGTTTCGCAAGTGCTCGGCGTTCCATGTCCTCGGAAGAGCAGCTCCGCTGAGGTCCTCGAGTCGGTAAGCACCATGGCCGAGGTTCTCTGATACGCGGTAGGGTCCTTCCCAGGCGGCCGACAGCTTCCAACGGCCGACCTGGGGTCTGAAACCGATAGCTTTCTTAAGACCAAGCTACCGGCATTGAAGCTTCTCTCTTTGACGTTTCTGTCGAAGCTCCTTTTTACCCTCCTTCGGTATGCCTCCATTCTCGTCGACACATTTCCTCGTTTTTCTTCGATCAGGTCCAGCTCGGCGCGAAGAGCGGATTCGTTCAGCTCTTGACTGAAGCCGAGGACTCTTCCCGAGGGAGCGAGCATTTCCACCGGTGTAACGGCTTCTACTCCGAAAGCGAGGGCGTACGGCGATTCTTGTGTTGCTTCTCGCGGCGTTGTGCGGTATGCCCACAAGACATGGAGGAGCTCGTCCGCCCATCGACCCTTGTGGTCCTCCAGCCTTCTCTTCAGACCGTCCAAGATTGTGCGATTCGTCACCTCGGCCAGCCCATTGGACTGAGGGTGCGAGACCGAGGAGAATCGGTGATCCACACCCAGGGCCGAGCAATTTCTGCGAAAGCGGGCGTTATCGAACTGCCTGCCATTGTCGGTGACGATTATTATGGGGACGCCGAACCTGCATATAACATTCTTCCAAACGAAACCCCAGGCGTTGGCATCAGTAATTTTAGCAAGCGGTTCGGCCTCCACCCATTGGTGAAATAATCCACAGCCACTATGATGAACTTCCTTTGACCTGTCGCCGGCGGGAAGGGACCGAGGATGTCCATACCCCATTGCTTGAAAGGCCATGGCGAAACCAGTGGCGTGAGCTCGGCTGGAGGTTTTCGGTCGAACTTGTCGAAGAGTTGGCATTGATGGCACTTTTGAACATACCTCTCGGCATCCTTTAACATGGTAGGCCACCAATAGCCTTGTCGCGTGATCCTTCTGACGAGAGATCGGGCACCTGCGTGGCTTCCGCACGTTCCTTCATGGACTTCGCTAATGATTCCCTCGGTAAGACCAGGGGAAATGCACCGGAGGTGCGGGTAGCTGAACCCCTTTCTATACAGATCGTCGCCGATGAGGAAGAATCTAGCTGCTCGCCTTTTTGTCTTGTCGGCCTCAATTCTGTCGTTGGGAAGTAGGCTGCGTTTGATGAACTTGATCAAGGGGGTCATCCAGGTTGTTGGGGTGCTGGTGCACATTACTTCTTTGTCCGTCATGGATGATTCGCTGAGCTCTTCTATTAGCACAGATGATCGCCCTTCCACCGACGATGACGCGAATTGGACAACGCGTCGGCCTGAGAGTTTTCTGCTCGCGGGATTTTTAGCAGCTCGGCTGAATCGAACTCCGCGAGCAGCCGGTTGACCTCGGCCATGTATGATGCTAGCTTCGCCTCTTTAGCCTCGAACTCGTGGGCCACCTGGCTTACGACCAATTGAGAGTTGCTGAAAATAGAGACCCTTTTCGCTCCGAGGGACTTTGCCCTTTTTAGCCCTGAGATCACAGCCTCGTATTCGGCCACATTATTAGAAGTTTCAAAGCCGAAACGAACTGCATACCTTAGGATCAGCCCATCGGGAGAGTGGAGAACCACTCCTGCGCCGCTTCCTTGGGAATTTGATGCTCCGTCGACGAACACTTTCCAGCGCTCGTTGTCCTCTTCTTCCTCCTCGAGCCTTCTCGCCGTTCCTTCAGAAATGAAGTCCGCTAGAGCCTGTGCCTTTATTGTGACCCGAGGTTTGAAAGTGATGTCGAACTCCCCGAGCTCTATGGCCCACTTCGCCAACCTTCCTGAGACCTCGGGTCAGGTGAGGACCTGCTTGATAGGGACGTCGGTGAGGACGACGATTTTGTGCGCCTGGAAATATGGACGCAGCCTTCTCGCAGCCATTACGAGAGCGTATGCGACCCTTTCGAGGTTGGTGTAACGCTGCTCGGCTCCTCGAAGCGCTTTGCTGGTGTAGTACACCGGAAGGTGGTTGCGGTTCTCTTCCCGTACAAGCACCAAACTGACGGAATGCGTTGTTGTTGACAGGTACAGTAATAGATCCTCCCCAACTACCGGCTTACTCAACATTGGAACATGCGCCAAGTGCGTCTTGAGGTCGTCGAAAGCTTCCTGGCACTCCTCGATCCACTCAAAGCGCCCTCTTCTCAGCATTTCGAAGAAGGGTTTACATCTTTCCGCCGACCTGGACATAAATCGGCTTAGAGCAGTAACCCTACCATTAAGCCGTTGAACCTCCTTGACTGTTCTCGGGGGCGTCATGTCCACGATGGCATGTATCTTGTCGGGGTTGACGTCGATTCCTCTGTTGGAGACGAGGTAGCCGAGGAATTTCCCTGCGCGCACGCCGAAGACGCACTTCTCGGGGTTGAGCTTCATCCCGAATCGCCTTAGCACTCCGAACGTCTCGGCCAAATCTTGGATGTGATCCTCGACGCGCCGGCTTTTCACCAGCATGTCGTCGATGTAGATTTCCATTGTCTTCCCGATTTGTTCCTCGAACATGTTGTTGACGAGCCGCTGGTATGTTGCACCTGCATTCTTTAACCCAAATGGCATTCGAGTGAAGCAGTATAGACCTTTCTCTGTGATGAATGATGTCTTTTCCTCGTTGTCGGGTGCCATTCTAATTTGATGGTATCCCGAGTATGTGTCGAGGAAGTTAAGGAGCTCGTCCCCGCCGTGGAGTCGACGAGCTGATCGATGCGAGGTAGCAGATAGCTATCTTTGGGGCAGGCTTTGTTCAGGTCGGTGAAGTCCACGCACATTCTCCACTTCCCATTAGCCTTGCGTACCAGGACGACGTTGGCGACCCATTCAGGGTAGAATGTGTCTCTGACGGTCCCTGCTCGCAGGTACTTTGCTAGGTTGTCGTCGACCGCCTTCTACCAGTCTCCCGTCAACGGCCTCTTCTTTTGACGGACTGGTCTTGCCTCGGCGCTCACGTTCAGATGGTGCTGGATTATTATGGGGTCGATGCCGGTTAGGTCGTCGTCTAACCAGGTGAAGACGTCGACGTTCTTCTTGAGGAAGTCGACGATTGCCTCGTCCAACATCCCAAGTTTGCAACGGACCACCAGGTTTCCGTCGGCGACTTCTACCTGCTTGGTTTGCTCAGCTGGTTCATGTCTTGCAACATTTTCATCAGAAGAGGACAAATACTCATTAACTGCTGGTGCTTTTGCTTTTATTGAATTAACATAACAACGCCTGGCCTCGGTCTGGTTTCCCACGACCTCGCCAATCCCTCCGGGGGTCGGGAATTTTAACTTTTGGTGATAGGTTGATGGGACCCCTCCTAACTTCCCCAAGAGGCCCCGACCGAAGATAACATTGTATGCCGACTTCACTTTTACCACAAGGAAGTCGGCTTCAACGGTCACATGCCGAGGTCTAGCGCCTAGAGTGACTTTTAGTCTTATCGACCCTTCGGCGTTGACAGGCTCCCCGCTAAAACCGAAGAGAGGAGTCACGACTGGTTTGAGGTCGGCGCTTAGGTTGGTCATTTTCACAAAACAGTCATTAAACAAGACATCGGGTGCTGCTCCATTATCTATAAGGATACGATGTACATCATATCCATCGACATCGGCATGAATTACCAACGCGTCATCATGGGGAAGACTGACTCCGACCACGTCTGCGTCGGAAAAGGTGATGACGTTTCCTTCTTTGAGACATGGCTTGCTCGCCACGCCGCTTGCGGCCGCCGAGTAGGCCTTCCGCTTTCTCCCGCTATCGCCGCCACCCGCCGAGCCTCCTGACAGGACCAGGACGGCCCCTTTTCTTCTGTGCGTCTCTCGGTCGTCTTTGGGAGTGCACTCCTTTGCATGGCCGTCGACGACGTCTTTGCCGATAAGCCCTCTCTTCAGCATCTCGGCGATCTCCATCTTGAGGCTTCTACACTGGTCGGTGAGATGGCCATATCCTTTGTGATACTCACAATACAGATTGGCTCCTCGGCCTGTTGGCGGCCTTGTCAAGGGCTCAGGTCGCCTGAATTCTGGCAGCTTCTTGATAATGGGAAGGATCTTGGAGGGCAACCTCCCGAAGCGGGGCAGGTCCCTAACGCGCCAGTACTCGTCGGGACGACGATTTGTCTCCGTGCGACGGTCCGGTTCTCGCCGGTCAGCATCTCACCGCTTCTCACCGCGAGCCTCCTCCCTTTTTGGCTTCTTCGAGCTATGATCCGAGCTCGCAGCTCCCAGCTCGGATGACCGACCGAGCCGCCCGACGGCTCCGAGCGTCGACTCCAGTCATACATATTTCTGCATTCTGGAAAGCAGGTCGGAGAGGCTTATCGGGGGTTTCTTAGCGATGGATGCTACGAAAGGAGCGTTCGAACACACCCTCGTCAGAATGTTGACCGTCGTCCTCAGGTCTAAATCCACCACTTTCATCACTTCCAGCTGAAATCTTTTTGCAAAATCTTGAAACATATCCCCTTCCTTTTCCGAGACGAGCCAAAGGTCGTCGGTGCAAAGTGAGTGCTGCACCGTGTTGTAGAAGTGGTCCAGGAATCGCTGTGCCAGGTCGGCGAAGCTAGCTACTGATCGGGAGGGGAGCGACTTGAACCACTGCAGTGCTGCATCATCCAGGGTTGACATAAAAGCACGACATTTTAATGCATCATTAATATTTACCATTTCTACTTGTCCCTGGAAGTGGTCGAGGTGATGGACAGGGTTTGTCGTTCCATTATAGCGCCTAAACTTTGCCAGTTGCAATTTGTCTGGTACGAGCGCAGACGTGATCTCCTCGACGAAGGGTGAAGTAGCCAAGAGTGTTGCCACCGAGGGGGCGCGCGTACCTCGCTGCAGCGCTTCTATCTTTCTATTCATTTTCTGGAGATCATCTTTCCATCGAGGGTCGATCGCTCGAACATTCGCCAGCGCGGGGGTGGATTCGGCCGAAAAGTGATCGACGACGATGTCGGTTCTCGCCGCAGGCTCCGTTTGGAAAGCTAGAATCGTCGGCGGGGGGGCGTCGACCTGCAAGGGTCCCTGGGCTACCACGATCGATGGGGGACGCTGATCATCAGCACGACTGGCTGACATAGTAGGTTGTGCATACCTGGGATCGGCGTTCTCCTGCCGAACATCCGTGGTCTGGGTCGCTGGCTGTACTATAGTTTCACGGTGCTCCACGGGCACCTGCCGATCTTGCTCCATTCTCAACAATACTTGCTGAAGGTTTGCAAGCATCTGCTCGACTCGATCCAAGCGCGATGACGTAGTCGAGTCTTGCTCTCCTGCTCCTGAATTATCCCCTGCCACCTCCCCTACCACGGTGGAGGGGAGTATCTCATCACCGGACGAACGAGCGACCGCCTTCGCCTTGGGTGCCATGAGAAGTGGCTTTTTGCTCGAAGCAGAACTTCCCACAGACAGCGCCAAATGTTGCTGCAGGAGCAAAAGGGGGGTTGACCAGAGTCAATCCGAGTGGGCCCAAGATGACGACGTGTCGTCATCGGCGAGGTTCGATAGAGCTCCGGCGTGCAGAAACCACCGAGTCAGCTCAGTGGGGAAACACTCCGACGCCCAAGTTAGGCAGATGAAAGAGGGGGAAGAAGGTTTCAATGCCACGAGTAGCATACCTTTGTTCGGTGGTCTCTCCTTTGTTTTTATAGGGGGGTTTATGCAAGGCAGGCCACTGCCCCTTGCCTTAATCTGTATCCCTTCCTTCCCTGTTATACCAAGGAGTGATTTCAAGGCAGGGGGCACGATCATCGGATGCCCTCCTGGACCGCAATTGGCGATTGCTAGCCACGAAGGGGGGAAGGTACTGCGGCCCGAGATCCTCGGGCCCTTCCATATCAGGCTTACGAGGTTAATAGGGGCAAGGCCAGCTGGATCTGCCTCGCGTGGTGATTGAGTGATCATTGGCCCCCGGCCCTGACCTGCCGAGGACCTTCTCGTCGGGAGCGCCGGGTCGCTAAATCCCGAAGACGTCGTCGGCGGCAGACTGCGGCTGGCAACCAGCATCAATAGCGAAAATAAAATCCGAGAACACCATAATTTTCAGAAAAATTTGGTGACATTAGAAATATAAATATCCAGATTTATTGACATACAGATTTCGAAATTAAGTCGATGCAACTATTTTCCGGACGATTCCGCTTGGGAGTTATGCTGGGTTATAACCATTCTAATGTTTGATTCTGCTGGTTTGGCCATTGTGGTGCGTATGGTTGATTTCAGGTGAATATGGTTGTATTCAGTTGCATTCAGGTGCATATGGTTGCATTCACATGCATATGGTTACATTCAGAAGTATATGGTTGTATTCAGGTGTATATGGTTGCATTCAGGTTCATATGGTTGTATTCAAGTGTATATGGTTGCATTCAGATGCATATAGTTGCATTCAGGTGTTTTCTCTCAAAAATGACAAAAAACTGTTGTGTATGGTTGCATTCAAGTGAATATGGTAGCATTCAAATGTATATGGTCGCATACATGTGCTTTTTTTTCAAAAAACACAATAACTGTTATGTATGGTTGCATTCAGGTGCATATGGTTGCATCCACGTGAATATGGTTGCATTCACATGCATATGGTTGCATTCATGTGTATATGGTTGTATTCAGGTGCATATGGTTACATTCATGTGAGTAAATTGATTTTATTTTAGCTTTTCTATTTAACAGTCAATTTAATTTTATTTTGTTTTAAAAGGAAGAACTTAATTAGGTTTGGGGGTCCAAAATTAGAAATACTAATCCGATCGGCCTTCGGTTTGTTCCAGCATGGCCAGAGCGATGATTGTGACTTGTGAAAACTGACGAAGTTCAATTCGGACTCCCGGTTTGAGCTCGACGCTCAAATTCACATTAAGCAAGTTAGTTTTGTTTTGTTTTGTTTAACAAGGAAGAACTTAGCTAGGTTTAGGGGTCCAAAATTAAAAATACTAATTCGATTGGCCTCCGATTTGTTCCAGCACGGTCGGGGCGATGAGTGTGACTTATGAAAACTAACAGAGTTCAATTCGGACTCCGGTTTAAGCTCGAGGCTCAAATTCACATTAAGTAAGTTAGTTTGGTTTAAAAATAAAGAACTTAGGTTTGGAGGTCTAAAATTAGAAATACTAATCCAATTGGCCTCCGATTTTTTCCAGCATGGCCAGGGCAATGATTGTGACTTGTGGAAATTGGCGGAGTTCAATTCAGACTCTGAGTTTGAGCTCGACGCTCAAATTCATCTTAAGCAAGTTAGTTTAGTTTTAAAATGATGAACTTAGGTTTGGGGGTCCAAAATTAGAAATACTAATCCGATTGACCTTTGATTTTTTTTTCAGCACGGCCAATGCGATGATTGTGACTTGTGAAAATTGACGGAGTTTAATTCGGACTCCCAGTTTGAGCTCGACGCTCAAATTCATATTAAACAAGTTAGTTTAGTTTAGTTTTAAAAGGAAGAACTTAGTTAGGTTTGGGGGTCCAAAATTAGAAATACTAATCTGATTGGTCTCCGGTTTGTTCCAGTACGGTCGAGGCGATGAGTGTGATTTGTGAAAACTGACGGAGTTCAATTCGGACTCCAGGTTTGAGCTCGACGCTCAAATTCACATTAAGCAAGTTAGTTTAGTTTAAAAATGAAGAACTTAGGTTTGAAGGTCCAAAATTAGAAATACTAATCCGATTAGCCTCCAATTTTTTCCAGCACGGCCAGGGCGATGTTTGTGACTTGTGGAAACTAACGGAGTTCAATTTGGACTCCTGGTTTGAGCTCGACACTCAAATTCATCTTAAGCAAGTTAGTTTAGTTTAGTTTTGTTTTAAAAGGAAGAACTTAGCTAGGTTTGGGGGTCCAAAATTAGAAATACTAATCCGATCGGCCTCCGGTTTATTCCAGCATGGTCGGGGCGATGATTGTGACTTGTAGAAACTGACGGAGTTCAATTCGGATTCCCGGTTTGAGCTCGACGCTCGAATTCACATTAAGCTAGTTAATTTAGTTTAAAAATGAGTGAATAAAATCTAAAAAATTAAATATTTTATTACTTATAGTAGTATTTAATTTTTACTTATTATTGTTATATATCTATTATAGGTTCCTTCATCGAGTGGCGTGGGAGGAGACGAGGACGAGGATTCATGATTTTCATTTCATTGTTATGTATTGTTGTGGACATTTTATGTTTTTATTATTGTTGTGGATATTATATATTTTATTATTATTGTGGACATTTTATAGTTTTTATATTTACACAGGTTATTTTGTTTATATATATATATTAAAAATAATTAAAAATATAGAGACCGATTAGTGACCGAATTGCTTCGGTCGCTATCAGCAACCGAAAACTTCGGTCACTATTTCGGTCATTAAAATAGTGACCGACTAGTAATCGAACATCCGATAACTTCAGTCACTAAGTCGATCGCTAATATTGTGATCGATTAGTGACCGAATTGCTTCGGTCCACTATTTTAGTGACCGTTCGATCACTATTTTAGTGACTGAGATGGTGACCGAAGTGTTCAGTCGCTGATAGCGACCGAAGACATTCGGTCACTAATCGGTTACTATCAGCAACTGCTTAGTGACCGAAAGTTTTCGGTCACAGATTTGTGACAAAAAATTATTCACTGACAATTCCAGTCCCTATTCGGTCACTGGATCATTTAGTGACCGAATAGTGACCGAAATTGTCGGTCTCTAAACCCGTTTTTTCTTGTAGTGATAGAAATGTAACACTTTAACTGGTGCAGTGGTCGAACTTTAAAAGTGAAAAATAGTTCATTTAGGTCTCACACTTTAACTCACCGTCACACATATTTTAATGACATCGAACTCCTACTTTAACGCTTTCGAACTTAAACTTTAAGTTATACCATTTACTTACCATTAGGTATGAATGACCACTATATTCATACTTTAACTAGCTTCTTCGTATACTTTAACTGATTTCTTTGTATACTTTAACCAGATTTTTCATATACTTTAGTTGAATGAATAATTTGTTCATATTTTAACTGACTTCTTCGTCTAATTTACTAATTTGTTCGACTAATTTACATGTACTTTAACTTATTCTTTGAGTTCTTATTATATGTTCTTGTACTTTAACTAGATTAACTTCTTCGTATACTTTAACTGATTTTTTCGTATACTTTAACTAGATTGTTCGTATACTTTAATTGAATGGCTATTGTCTTTATATTTTAATTGACTTCTTCGTATAATTTACTAATTTGTTCGACTATTTTAAGTATGCTATTTATATATATTAACTTATTCTTTGCATTCTTATTCTCTGTTGTTGTACTTTAATTAGATTCATCTTCTAATTTAACTACAAATATATAATACTTTAATTGATACAGTAGTCAGACTTTAAAACTTAATAACAATTATTTTATTTAATTGATACAGTAGTCAGACTTTAAAAGTTAATAACAATTATTTTAATTTTCATACACTTTAACTCATTTGTCACACATATTTTAAATGACATTAAATTTTATTTTAATGTCTTCAAATTTAAAAATATAAAAAATTAAAGTATAAGAAAAAATGATTAAAATAAATAAAAAATCAGTTAAAATATGAACCCAATGACCCTCCATTTTTTATGATTAGAAACACATTAATTACAACTATCTCTAGTTCTATCTTCCAAAGACCTCTAATACGGATTTCGAAAGTACGGACTAAAAATTAACATGCGTAAAAAATATTTGGACAATTTAATCTAAGCATTTTTTATTGGTATCTGTCGATAAGATCATTTCTCTGATTGATCGGCCGCGTGGGCCTCACGTCGCGATTGTGGGGCCGCCCGGTGGTTCCACGTCCACTAGTTACCCGTACGAATAATTAGTATTTTTTTAAAATTAATTTTCTTAATTTTGAATTAGGTATCTATGCTTGGTAATTCTATTAGGGTTTTTTAAATAAATAATCATATTTAATTATTTAATTATTTAAAATAATCAAAAAAAATATTTCCCAAAATAGTCACCAAGTTGCCACGTAGGCAACTTGGTGACTGGGAGGAAACCGGTGCCTCCAAAGTCGGCGTTGCCAACTTCAGTGTCGGCATTGTCAATGCCGACACCGCCTTTAAACCCCCCCCCCCAACCCCGAAACCCTCACACTGCTCGCAAACCCACCCGAAGCCCTCCAAACCCACCCGAAGCCCCCCTGCTCGCCGCCGGCCTCACCTGCCCACCCCCCAGCCCGCGCCGCCTTCCCTCTCCACCCGAAGACTCCTCTCTATGGGATATCACTAGGCGGTACATTGCTCGGCCAGGTTTCAGTTATGATATGCGTTATGAGCCGCGAGATCACATAGAGAGGAGTCTGGTAGACGGTATGAAGCATTTACATATGATGGCTAGTGTTGGCCTTCAGGATGATATATCGGATAGTGCACAGTCTACATTTATATCCATGCAGATGTATATTGATAGTGTGTTATCTCAGGTTCAGCGGACAGATTTATCTACATCACATGCAGGACCTTCAGAGCCATATGCAGGCACACCACAGGAGCCAGATGATGCAGGACCATCTCACTATTCTCCAGATGTTATGACAGTTTCACAGTATGGTCTATATGATGTAGGAGCTTCACAGATACTGACAGATGAGGGCATGACAGATACACAACCACCAGAGTCTACGGTATGTACATATCGTCGTCAGCGACGTCACAGAGGTTCGAGTAGCACACTAGCACAGCAGAGTCAGTCTGACCTACTTGGAGAGACATTAGGCAGTATATCAGAAGACATGGATTCTGAGACAGAGCGGGCAGAGTCATGTGATGCTATCTTAGTGCATGAGACACAGCCACAGTCGGAGACAGAGGTTGATGCACAGGAGCAGTGTCACAGCCGTGGTCGTGGTCGAGGTCGAGCATCTAGAAAGGGAAAGAAGAGATGGTTTCCACAATTTTTTTGAGATGATTTATGTACTTGATGTTTTTTAGTTGTGTTCTCGTGTACATATGTAACTTAGACATGATGTATTTGTGATTTTGACATGATATATATGTGACTTAGACATGATGTATGTGTGACTTAGACATTTACAAATATTTTGACATGTTATTTGTGATTATCCTTGACATATATTGAAATGTTATCATACAGGAACATGTACAAATAATGAAAATATAAGTGGAACAGGAGAGGTGCTGTCCATTTTTTTTTAAAATAAATAGATGTATGTTTACAACCATATAGTTTGTTATGAATAATCTATTTTACTATCATTTTAAAAGATTCAAATTCTAATCTACAATTTAAAAATTGAGTTAAAAAATTTTTGTATATGTTCTTCAAAAACATTTTATTATCTACATTTCTTATTTTTTGTTCCGAGACACAGGCAAAACAATCACACATCTCGATTCACCTCACCGAGACACAGGTGAGACACAGGCAATCGGTGAAACACATGCATATTGCATGTGTCTCACCGAGAGTGAAACACAGGCCGCGCCCTGTGTTTTCACAGGGCGCGGCGTGATGGAATTTTTTTTATTTTTTAAAGCTTGGAGTCGGCATTGGCAATGCCGACTCCAAAGCCGGCATTGGCAATGCCGACTTCAGTGTCGGCATTGGCAACGCCGGCTTTAAAGCCGGCATTGCCAATGCCGGCTCCAAACACGGCAATCCCGTCCCAGCCGGTCACCAAGTTGCCTACGTGGCAACTTGGTGACTATTTTGAGAAATATTTTTTTGATTATTTAAATAATTAAATAATTAAATATAATTATTTATTTAAAAAACCCATTCTATTATGTTATTTAAGTATTTTTATTCTAAAATTGTGATGTGACCGTTGCAGCGGTAAGGTCGGTGCTCGCAGCAAACCCCCATCATTACTCTTCCAGTAAAGTCTCTTCCGACTTTCCAGGTCCCGTTTCTCTCTCTGCTCTGCTCTACTCTGCTCTCTCTTGGCTCGGGAAGAGGAGGAGGCCAGTGCGACGAGGCGGAAGGAACAACCCAACCCATCTACCCCTTGGTCGACGAAAGGCGGAGGCGTCTTCTTTTTCTTCCTCCTGCTTCGCTCCTCCAGGCTCCAACATCAGAAGCGCACCGGGCCGAGACGGTGATGGTCGTTCGTTCCACCCCCCACTCGCTTCACTTTCACCATCATCTTTGCACATTTTGAACACAGTGTCTGCGCCATCCCATGGCACCCTTGAGCAGGTAATCCCCATCGCCATTCTCTATAAAGCGCACACACAGCAGCATAGGAGCCCAATCTGACGGTGAGAGAAGTAGGGGGAGGGTCCAAATGGCGTTGATCATGCACTCATGGTGGCTACCCCGACATCCTCATCACCATCAAACAGTCCCCACCACGATTGGTAGGATGTTCTATGCCCTACCTCCAACCTCGTTTCTACGATTCCTGTGTTCCTCTTTACTCCTCAAGTATGCAGCTCTCCGGTCATCTTCGGTCTTCCTAATTTTCTTCTTAATTTCTATCCAGTTTGTGGCATTACATGCCTTTCAATGTAGTGCACATAACCACTTCTGAAAAGAGCAGAACTTTTTAATGTCACGATCAAAGTTGTATCAACTTTTAGTAATAGGGTTGTATCACTTTTTAATGTAGTGCACATTACATGTACTATGTATAAACCGGATCAGCAGAAGCCAAAATAGAATCGGCTGTCTGTTGCAATAAAAAATAGAATTTCTATACTGGTTTCTTGTGTAAGAAGCTTGTTTAAGTGATATGACTAGGTTTTCAGTCTTTCTACATTGTACTGATGGTCATTTGCCATGCTATTGGAGGCAATTCTTGCTGAGATAAACATGTTGTTTCCCCTTTCGGGGTTGCCCATTATAAGTCTTAAATATGACCCTGTACGTATGAAGAAGTTCATGCCATCATTGCTTGTTATTTTTATCCAGAAGTATGTTGTGATTTCTCATCTTGATATTTGTTTATTATCTCATCTTTGTGTTTTGATATGCGTTGCTTTCTTATATGAGGACCGCCATTTATTCATTTTTTGGGGATAATTATAGAGGCTAACCTTATCCAGACATCCAGTCCATATTAATTAGCCAACGAGCCCCCATACATAGGGGTTCAGTCACCACGTCCTTCTGCTTCTCTTTAAAAATCATGAAGGCATCCTTTACCAGATGACCAGACTGCTTACCACATGAGATAGCTATAGAGCCTATCTTATATTATACCAAAACGAGGAACAAGATTTCCATATTGGCAGACGAGAGGATTACATTTTCATGGGGGAAAAAAGTCAGATAGATTACTATACATTTTTTACATTACCAGGGAAAAAACAAATTGAAGTGAACTCTGATTGACATACTTCTTATTGCATGCTTTTTCTTATGATTGTAGGGCCAACCGGGGAATTGAGAGGAGGAGGTCCAACATGTCGTCCGGTGGTAAGTAAATTCCAACATCCAGAAATACCGAAATGTGTTCTTTGTGCTTGTCTAAGACTGCTGTTTACTTCATGCTACTCCACTATATGTGTGCTGTCAATTATTTTCTGTTCTTTGCACTTTTCCAACTACTTCAGACGTGCATGCTATCATGTTGTGCAATATTCTTCTGAAGTTTCATGACATTTGTTGGCATGTACCTTTAGTAATAAACACTGAATTTCTAATATGTGAATGAAAATGGTGTAACTATAATAGAAGAGATCAACCCCAAAGGGAAGGCAAAGGTGAAGGATGGAGCTTGCAAGAGGTCACCTAAGTAGGATGACACCCAAGAGCGGTTCTTAATACAACTAATGGTCTAGGAGGCTCAACGTAATAATTATAAGGATGGACCTCACTGGCCATAGCTGGACCTTGATGGTTAAAGGCTTCAACAACCATTTTGATGTGAATTACACTTAAGGATCAACTATGTTGGAGGTTCTGAAACCTAAAAGGGAAATTTGCTATCTACGCAATTGTTGAACCTAAGTGGATGGGGTTGGGATGAAACTAGCCACATCCTAATTCTAGGAATTGAAACTATATGGGATGATTGTCTAGAGGTAAATGAACACCATCTTCTATGTTAGGAGGCCCTTCACTGCTTTGCATACCTTACATACTAAACCAAGGCCTTCGATTGGATTCCTAGGTAAACCCTAAATTCCAAAGTATTAAGAGGAAACCCTTCCCACTGTATGATGACATGGTTCTCGTATGCGGAAACACCATGGCAAGAGGTGATGCGGCCAACAGATCAATGAGAATGGCAAAAAATGATGCAGCACCAGTTAATGATCATGTCACCCATTTTTTGGAATAAAGATCTCAGGCAGCCATCCCAACAGCCTACACAAAACTGACCCGCATTGATTAAAGCAGGTGCCATAGAATCACAAGTTGAGGAGATTACATCCATGCCCAAGATAAAGCTATCCTCTAACCAAAAGAAAGACCGGCCAAAGAGGATCGGTAACCATGTTGTCAGGAGTTTGCTGCTGCAATGATTGACCGGAGCACCTTGTTGGAGTCTCTACAAGCTGACCGTGAAGGGCAAATTTTGAAACAAAGTGGATACACAACACCCACCTTGAACGAATGCATTGATATGTTGAAAGCTATCCTCAATTTGCCACACCATGTCTACTTGGGGGCCCTTGATCTATTCATTGAACTGAAGGCAAGGGGTTTGTTCCATGTGTTGGATGAGGAGGACAAAGTGGACTGGCTGTTATCCCGAACTTGTGGAGATGCATAATATTACTCTTTTGGATATTACAAGTATTTCCTTAGATGTTTAGGCCTGTGTGTCTAATGCCAAGGTTGGATGGTACTCTTTTTGAGTAATGCACCAGGTTACTTGTTTCTTACCTAGCTTTTGGTCAATCCTGTATACGAGATATAGTGCTGTAGTACTCCAGAAAATTTATTAATTAGAAAATATAGGAAAATTAAATTTTTTATCAAATAATAAATCAAACTAGTTCAAAATATATACGTGCTATTATTTCATGCATAAAAAGTCATATAAAAATTTCGTAAAATAGTAGTTATACTTTAAATAATATTCTCTAATGACCTATCAAGAAATTTGGGCATAGAAAAATCATTTAGACCAAGTTTAAGAATTTATGCGACTTATTATCGTAATTAAGGAATAAGTCGGAGAACCCATTATTTTATGAGCTAAAGTGGATTATAAATTAAAATAAATATGTGGATAGATTTTAAATAATATGGGTTAATAGCCCATTATGATATTTGGACCAATAGACAAATCTTGACCCATGAATAAATTCCCTAATAAAAGGATAATTAAAACCCATTAAGCAAATTAAGTATGCGGGTTGTACAATTAAGCCATACTTAAGTTGTTGGGCCAAGAGTAAGAGCCCAAATAAAAGAGGTTAGAAATATTGGGATAATTAATATTAAATCGAAATAGAAGTCTATTTAATAAATAGATTTAAATTAGAATAAATGGTGAATAAATAAAATTAAATCAATACCCATTAAGCTAAATTAATAATGGGTTTTACTAATGGTCCTAACATGACTTGTTGGACCCAAATATGAAGAGTCCATCATGAGATGGGAGATAATTAAGCCAAATTCGGAGTTAATTAATACATAAATTAAATAAGGGTAGGATAAATACTAAAATAGGTTGTAAATATCCTAAAAAGAGTCCTAAGCTCACCCTAACCCCTTGGCCACGAAATTGGCTCTCTTCCCAACCCTAATTAGGAGATAAAGGAGAAAAATTAGGTGATAAATAAGGAAATTCGGAGTTTAATGGAAAGAAGGAGTTTTAGAAGGGTGGGACTCTAATAGCAACCCTATACACCTCTAATTCGTCCCTACCAAGTCTCATTTGGTTGCTGGGACTTTGGAGGACGAAGAGAGGAGCTGAGGACGAGAGGAGCAAGAAGGAAGGAGCTTGGAGCAAGAGGATTTCATCTTCTACCTCGTCTTAAACCCTAGGTTTTCTTTACAGCGTAAAAAGGTAGGCAATCTCTCAAGCTTAAATCGTGTAAAAATTACCCTAGGTAGTCTTTGTGATCCTCTTTGAAAGCCCTCTGATTTTGCTCTATTTCGTTCTCCCATGAGGGAGAATTAATTCTTGAAAGCCCTGTCATATCCATGTACCCGAACCTTCATGTTTGCTTTCAATCTCTGTGCATACTTGATCCCATGCCATGCGAAAATTCTCATAAATACTACATCATGTTAGTTTTCAAACGCCCCTAGTTTCCCTAATTTTCATCATGTATCCATCGCTAATTAATTCGTTGATCCATGACTATGCATATTTAGGTCACCGAAATGTAGCCTAACCAAAACATTCCTAAACCTGGTTTATTTTCGAATTAATCATGCCTGTTGGTAGATCTATGAGTCTACTTTCATTTAAAACTCGTTTCATGATTTTTGGACCATCGTGCGATTTTATATTGATTTTACAAGAGCATTGTATCACACTTTGGAGGGAAGGTCCAAACCCAAAAAGGGAAAACCCCTTTTCAGGGTCGGCCTGCGCCTCTGAAGTCGCGACGGCCCGACCCGTTGGGACCTCAAAGGGGTCGTGGTCGGCCGGACCGTCGTGACATGAACGCGACGGCCCGCGCCGTCGCGTTTCGAATCCTCGAACCGGGCCAGGCCGGCCGGTTCGCCCGTCGCGCCAGGCCGCCCCGTCTTGACCTGAATCGCGACGGGAACCCCCGTCGCGTTCTCTTGGCTATCGCGCCCGGACCCCCCATCGCGACTTGATCGCGACGGGCACCCCCGTCGCGTTTCCAGAATCTCTGCCAGAACTGTTAATTGCGCTCATATCCCTGTTGTTTATGCTATTTACCCTTATTTAGCCATGATTATACCTTGTTATAATTATTTCGACCTGATAAATTAATAATGGGTAATAATTATATAAATTTAAATAATTAAAAGCCACGTGTACGATTATTCATGCTCTCTTGATTTCTTTACACTTGTACACACTTGACATTAATGTTTGCCATTTGACCCTATTAAATTGCTCAATAACATATCTGGTAATTAAGAGAAATTAATTACTAAATTTCCCATTTTGTTAATGACACTTGTTCTCATTTTAATCGCGTGCTTTGTATACCGTTATCGCGTCCCTCTACCTTCGAGCACTCGAGGCAAGACGGACAATGTTTCGTTACACACTTTTTCTTGGCTTGGACCACCTCTCTATCGGGAATACTCTCGACTGGACCAGAGACTCCTTGCCAAGGCCTCCGTAAGTCTTCTTGGCTTTGGCACACGTCCATTGCCGACGAGCTGGTTGTACCCTTAAAACCCTTACACCCCTAGGGATCAGTACGATCCAAACGGCCTTAGTGAGATCTCTCTTATCTTGTGATCACGTCGGACCATCTAGCCAGTGTTCATAGCACAGCTAATGGGTGGATGTGACTTCTAACAGACTGTCGGTACCCGACCTAGTGCCGAGCAACTATTACTATCGTGATTTAACGTTGTTTTACGATTATTCCCCTATCTCATCTACTATCCTTGTACTCTCATCTATTCACGTTCACTCTACTATCTCGTCTATTCATCTAGTACTCTCTTGAGACTCTTGAGATGTTGTGGCTCCCATTGCTTGTACTATACATGACTGTCTAGCGCCATAATATGGGTCCTGTGACCCTACTGACTCAAATACATACTGTGCAGGGCACAGAGAGTGTCCGAGGGGATCTAATCTAGTCCTGGGGGCAGAGAGCCACCCGAAAATACCTGCAGGGGCTATTGACGGTGTTCTGCATTGCACCGGTTCTGACTGACTATACTGAATTGGCTAGACATCTAACTGTTATACAATTACTGTTAGTTTGAGGAGTTCAGACGTACTGTGATATTACTGTGCTATCACAAACTGTTATACTATTAGTCTGAGGAGTTCAGACGTACTGTGCGATTATTGTGCTATCGCTGACTGTTACTGAACGACTACTGTCCTAGAGTGACTACTGTCGTATTCTATTAGTGCACCGTTGTGCAACCATGCACGCTATCTCGTTACATGGCCAGTCCTTTATCGTTCTAGTTTTGCAATATTCTTGTTGAATGTATCATCGTTCTCTTTCTATCATGTGCTATTACTTTCTTGGCTATACTTGTTCGTTCTCTCTAGTTAACCTGCTTTACAAGACATTAATCATTTAAAGCATACTTGTTTACACGAGATATTAAGTCCTACTGAGCGTTATCGCTCACCCTTCGTTATTTGTTATTGTGTTTTCAGGTAAGTTGAATGATGACTTTACACACACCAACGGGAATGGACTAGAGTGATGAGCGACCTGGAGTCATAGCGATGAAATGACCTTAGTATCATAGAGTCTAGTCAGATATTTGCTTAGTTGTCCTTTTCAATGTAATGAAGTCACTGAGCCCTATGTTTTGGCTCTGAAATAGTGGTTGTAATAGTTTAGTTGAATTATCAATAAAATGAGGAGTGTATTGTAATTATTGTTCATTTAATGCTCTGATATTTGCGACTGTACGTGCAAATGTCGTTACCATACACGTTGTTCATGCCTCCCCGATTTATTCCGTTGCTACATTGACGGGGCATGACAAGTGCATAGGCCAACTTTTATGAGGGCATGTACCCATACTTTTGCAAAATGAAATATGCTAATGCTAATGGTAATGATACACATTTATCCATATTATGTTGTTTTCTCTCAGATTCATCTTGGTATTGTTACAAATTCTGGGCAATGAATTCATATGCAAGAATTTGAATGCGTGGAGATGGCTAAGTACGTTGTGTGGGTTGGACGGTGACAAAGAGTGTATTATTCATGGGAGGAATGTTTTGCAGAAGTGACATGGTATCCTGGAGCCAGGTACAAAGGTTTTCACTTGGTGGAAAAGGCTGAAGCAGCTTTGAACGAGTGCATTTGGGAATGGAGAGGTAGTTGCAGCAGACATCAACCCAGGACAATGACCACAACCAACCTGCTTGTGAATGGGGAGGGCATTCACCCTCCAAAAGTAAACAAGGATGGCTGCCAACCAAACCTGAGGTACATCATCTTTGGCATCTTAATCCTAACCATCTTGTTCTTATCATTCATTGTTGTGGGGTTGTTTTCAATGCTCATAGCTCAACATTAGGTCCGTTAAAGTTGGTGTAGCATGCGTGTGAGCGTCTGTTTCGAAGCATGAGTTGTACTTGTATCTGACCTTTAGGGCAATTTGGATGATGGTCTATGTTTTACTTTGCAGTACTGTAGTCATCATCATCATCATCAGAGTCTTTTCCCATTATTGAGGTCGGCTATATGAATCCTTTTCCACTAGAGATCTCTATCAAGTGCTATATTCGTGTTTAAACTTAAGAAGTTTAAGTCATTTCTAATAACATCCCACCATCTCATATTTGGTCTTCCCCTTACTCTTTTACTGACATCTACTAAAATTTGGTCACCTCTTTTAATCAGCTCCGAGTTTGGGCAACGATGTACGTGTCTAAATCACGGAAACACTCATTTAAGTCTATTTTCTTACATTTTCCTATCAATTGGAGCTATCCCAAGTCCTCACAGAAACACTCATTCCTAATGTTATTTTTCTTAGTCTTACCACACATCCATCTCAACATTCTCATCTCTGCTAGACACATGTTGCACCGGATTTTAGTTGGTCCCCCTTTGGGGAACAAGAAGAAGAAAGAAGAGAAAGGGGGGAGCCTCACCTCTGCCGCCGCCACCGTTGGAGGACCCCGCCAATGCCGCTGCTGTCTTTGCCCCCACCGCCGCAGCTGCTTCTCTTCCCACTGTCGCCGCAGGAGGAAGCCCTACTCGTCGCTGCCGCTGCTCTGCCCGTCGTCGCCGCAGGAGGAAGTCGCAACCGCCGCTGCCTTCTCCAACCGTAGTCGCCGTTGCCCTTGCAAGCCGTCGCTGGCCAAGCGAGTAAGAGGGGAAGAGGAGACCGCGGTCCTCCTCCCTCCCACCCGCCCCTCTCTCTCGCGCTCTCTCTGTCTCTCTCCCAATGCCCTAAGCCCATAAGTGCAAAAGAAGGAAAGAAAGGGGGAAGAAAAGAAAGAAAGAAAACAAACAGGGGGGAAAATATAAAATTACAAGTGAAACTTGTCGGAGCGAGTTTCTCAAACTTGCCGGAATAAGTACGCACACTTGCTGGAATGATGCAAACGTGCTGGAACAAGGTCATTCCTCCTTCCTCTATAAAAAGGAGGGGGCGCCCTGTAGCAATCTTGATTTTTAAAATCTCAAATAAAATAAAAATTTTATTAATAAATGAGATAAATAGATTTAATTAGAATAAATGAGGAACAAGTGAAATAAAAGGAAATTTAAATCAAACACATTAAGTCAAATCAATAATGGGTTGTGTAAATGGCTCAAATACAAACTAATGGGCCTAATTGTGAGGAGCCCATCATGGGATGGGATATAATTAATCCAAATTCGTGTATAATTAATTAATAAATAGAAAGGGGTTAAAGATAAATGCTAAATAAGTCAAATCTATCCTAAAAAGAGTCCTACACTTACCCTAGACCTTTACCCACGAAATTTAGCCTCTTTCCAATCCTATTAGGTGGAGAAATATGGGAATTAGGGAGATAAATATGGAAAACTCGGATTTTTATGGAAAGGAAGAGTTTTATGGTGAATGGACTCTTGTAGCAAGACATAGACACCCCAATTCGGCTCTAGCAAACCCTAGATCGTTGCTGGAGACTTGGAAACGAAGGAGAAGGTCTGAGGACGAAGGAGCTTGGAGGAGAAGGCTGGAGCAAGGAGCTTTCTTCTTCCTTTTTCGTCATCAAACCCTCGTTTTCTTGTCAACGCAAAAAGGTAGGCAATCTCTCAAGCTAAATTCGTGAAATTTAAACCCTAGGCAGACCATGCACTTCTCTTTGAAAGCCCCATGATTTCATCCTTTTTCGTTCATACATGAGAGTGAATTAAGTGTTCAAACTTCTGTTGACATGTTGTGCCCGAACCTCCATGATTGCTTTACATCTCTGAATCTACTTGTCCTCATGTCTTGAATTAAATACCATAAATACTGCTTGAAGCTAGGGTTCTAACGAGCCCACTTTGCCCAAATTTCATTGAGCATGCTATGCGAATTAAATCGTTTTCTATACCTGTGCATGTTCTAGGTTAACGAAATTTAACCTGTCTAAAGCATGCCTTACACGAATCTGTTATCTAATTAATCATGTCCAGTGATAGATATGTCTAGTCTCATTTAAAATTGATTTCATGAATTTTGTAGCTTTCTGTGATTATATATCGATTTTTTAAGTGAGTTGGGAGGGATGGAACCCACTTGGAAAAGGGGCAAAAGCTCTTTTCTGGGCCCGGGCCACCTTTTGGTGTCGCGACGGCCCGACCTGTCGCGATTTCATAGGGGGTCGCGACAAGGGGGTCCGTCGCGTTCTGAACGCAACGGGTCGACATGTCGCGACCTGCCCCCGGTTCACCCCAGCGCCCGGTTCAGCAGAACGCGACCGGACGAAGTGGCGCGACCTGATTGCGACTGTTAACCTCGTCGCGACAAGAAACCTGAACGCGCCATCCAAGGGCGTCGCGATGACCTTAATGCGACACCCCTGTGCGTCGCGACCTGACTGTTGCGACCAGAACCCTGATTTTACCATTATAACCCTGCTATTTTGCCATATAAACCCTATTTACATGAGTAATTCGACTTATTAATTAATAATGGGCAATATTACGTGAAATTAATTAATTTGAAAGCTATATGCACATGCCATACTTGCTCTCTTGATTTTTACACTTGCACACACTTAACAATCATGTTGCCATTAAACTCTATTAAATTACGCAATAATGTATCTGATAATTTAGCGAAATAAATTACTAAATTTCTTATTTTAAATAATTACACTTGTCTTCGTTTTACTCGCGCGTTTGTACACCGTTACCGTTTCCCTCGGCCTTCGAGCACTCGAGGCACGACAGACCCTAGTTTCTACACACTCTCTTGGCATGGACCACCTCTCCACCGGGAAGACTCCTGACTGGACCAGGGAATCCTTGTCGAGGCCTCCGTAAGTCTTCTTGGCTTTGGCGCACGTCCTTAGCCGACGAGCTGGTTGTACCCTTAAAACCCGTTACACCCCTAGGGATCAGTACGATCCAAACGACCATAGTGTTTCCTTCTTACCTTGTGTTCACGCCGGACCATTTAGTCTGTGTTCACGACACGGCTAGTGGGCGGTTGTGACTTCTACCAGACTGCCAGTACCCGATCTGGTGCTGTGCAACTGTTACTATCATGGTTTAAACGACGTTTTACGATTTTACCCTTATCTCATCTACTATCTCGTTACTCTCATCTGTTCACTTTCACTCTGTACTCTCATCTAGTTCGTCTATTACTCTCATCTCTTCTTGGTACTCTATTTGGCCATACAATTGATTGTCTAAAATAACAAGTACTATATGCCAGTGCAATAGGGCCCGGTCTGGTCCTGGGAAGAGCTCCCGAAGAGTGCCATTTTCTTGCAAGGGTTACATGATCAGGATGTGTACGGCATGCATCTAGTGCCATTTAGTACTATAACAATTAATCGTTGACAATCAAAGTGCTATCTATTCGAGTGCTATACAAGAGCTATTATCGTTACATGGTCATTCTATTATCGTTCTCGTTGTGCTATTTCATTGTACAAGTGCTATTGCTCTCTTGCTATCGATACTTGCTCTACATGACTATACTATTTAGTTACCCTGCCAGTTAAGACATTAATTATTTAAAGCATGCTTGTTCTCATGAGATATTAAGTTCTACTGGGCGAATTTCGCTCATCCTGCGTATTTTATTCATGTGTTCAGGTGAGTCGGATGGTGACCACACTCACGAGGATGGGTACGAGGACGATGTCCAAGAGTGACCAGTTTCAGCAACCCGTGCATTAGTAGTTAGTTAGTTTAGTTATGAGTCAGTTAGTCGTTATGTAATAAGTTTAGATTTGAATAAAGTACTTTGGGCCCTAGTTATAGATCTGATGTATTGATGTAATAGTTAGATGATGGATTATTAATGAAATTGGAGTTATTTGATATTATTACCAATTGTGCTATGGTTTGTCATTTATTCTCGCTCTGTACTATTTAATAACCATAATTTCGCTCTGATATTTCGCGTCGGGGCGTTACAGTTTTGTGGTATCAGAGCCTAGGTTATTCTTTAGTATATGATGATCTAGGTTGACCTGCCTTGACTTAGAGTCTAAATTCCATACCTATGTGAGATGGGTAGAACCAAGGGTAATAAGATAAAAATCAACTCACACACGCACAAACTTAGTGCAATCTCAATGACTTACATTTAAAAATTCTCTTTTGAAGGAACTTAAACCATAACAATGGCAGCGGAGCGTGCTCAACTCCGTGACATGCAACACACAATACAGTAGCTCACGCAAGCATTACTCCAGACAATAACCGAGGAGCTGGAGAGTTACATCGTAATTTCCGCAATCTGAATCCGCCTCGATTCAGTGGGACCACTGATCCTGACAAGGCAGAGAATTGGCTGAAAGAGATTGAACGAGTTTTCTGCGTTATGCAATGCGCGGATGGTGACAAGTTACTGCTAACCACATTCCAGCTCGAAAGGGACGCCCGTGCGTGGTGGGAGTCTGTTGAGGCCACCAGGGCCGATGCACAATTCACATGGGAGGAGTTCAAGGAGCACTTTAACTCCAAATACTTCTCAGAAAGAGTCCAAGAGAGGAAGACATCTGAATTTGCTGCATTAAGACAAAGGAACTTGACTGTCGCTGAGTATGAGGCTCAGTTTTCCCGATTGGCGCGCTATGCCAATCATCTAGTAAGCACGGAGAAAATGAAGGCGAAGAGGTTTCTTAATGGGCTCAGGCCCGCATACATTACCCAACTGGCACCTATGGATATTCAGACCTATCTAGAGATGGTTAAAAAGGCACAACTATTGGAGGATGCGACCAATCTCACTGATCGCATCAAGGGCAGAATGGTAAAGAAGGAACAGACTTCAGGAGCACCAAGCAAACCCACTAACGGCAAGAAAAGGCCGTTAAGTATCACTGACGGGCCAAGCCAGGAGCGGAAGCCCAAAGTCCCCACCCCTACTGCTCCAACCAACAAACCAAGATGCAAGCACTGTGATAAGCTAGGTCACACGGTAGAAGAATGCTGGAGAAAGGTAGGCGCATGCCTACGATGTGGGAGTCGAGAGCACCGTATACTCGACTGCCCTCTGCTCAAAGAAAACGAGAAGCGTCCTGCAGGACAGAGAAAGCCCGACCGACTGCAGGCTCTGCAAGAGGTTGAAACCACCGAGGAAGGTGGAGTTGTGGAAGGTACACTACCTGTCTTTTCCCAGTCAGCATTTGTTTTGTTTGATACTGGCGTAACACATTCCTTCATATCACAAGCATTTGCTGATACATTAACTGAAAAACCTGCATATATGGAATTTGAACTACCTGTCACAACACCACTGGGAGAAAAGTCTCAATTGAATAAATATTTTCCATTAGCTGATGTAAGGATTGGTGAACTCAATCTTAGAGCAGACCTGATCTGTATGCTCATGGAGGGCTATGATGTTATTCTGGGAGCCGATTGGCTATCCACGTATGGGGTTGTCGTGGATTGTAGAAGAGGAAAAATTTTCTTTAGTGAATTCCTTAAGTTGACCTTCACGGGACGTAGACACAAGAGACATTTGTCTCTCGTCTCTGCTATTAAGGCACATAACATGATAAGGAAGGGTTGTGTGGCATTTCTTGCCGCAATTGTGGTTGAAAAGAAAGCAACTAAGATATCAGACTTACATATAGTGCAAGAATACCCCGATGTGTTTCCCGATGAGCTGCCAGGCATTCCACCTGAAAGAGATGTAAATTTCTCTATTGATCTCATACCTGGAGCTGCACCGGTATCACGCCAACCCTACAGGATGTCCCCCGCAGAATTAAAAGAGTTGAAGGAACAATTGATGGAGTTGCTGGAAAAGGGTTTTATCCGACCAAGTACTTCTCCTTGGGGAGCACTAGTGTTGTTCGTCAAGAAGAAGGACGGATCTATGAGATTATGCATCGATTACAGGCAGTTAAATCATCTCACTATCAAGAACAAGTACCCTCTGCCTCGAGTTGATGAATTATTTGATCAGATATCAGGAGCTAAATACTTTTCTAAGATTGACCTTAGATCGGGATATCATCAGATGAGGATTAAAGATACAGACATCTACAAGACAGCTTTCAGGAGCAGGTACAATCATTATGAATTTGTAGTCATGTCTTTTGGACTAACCAATGCTCCTGCAGCTTTTATGCAATTGATGAACAACATATATCGGCCATACCTCGACAAGTTCGTCGTGGTGTTTATTGATGATATTCTCATATATTCCAAGACCAAGGAAGAGTATGAGGAGCATCTGAGGATCGCTCTGCAGATTTTACGGGACAACAAGCTCTACGCCAAATTGAGCAAGTGTGAATTCTGGCTCGAGGAGGTGTCATTTCTAGGCCACGTTATATCCAAGGATGGTATTGCTGTCGATCCTTCCAAGGTAGAAGCCGTACTCAACTGGGAAAGACCGACCAATGTCACTAAGATCAGAAGCTTTCTTGGACTGGCTGGTTACTACAGACGGTTCATAAAAGACTTCTCCAAGATAGTTGTACCTCTTACACACCTTACGCGGAAAGAGAACCCTTATGTCTGGAGCAAGGAGTGCGAGAAGAGTTTTCAGACACTCGAGTAATTGTTGACATCTGCACCTGTCCTCGCGTTGCCAGTCGAGGGTGAAGGATTCTCAGTCTACACTGATGCATCTGGAATCGGTCTAGACTGCGTGCTAATGCAGAATGAGAAGGTGATAGCATATTTATCAAGACAGTTAAAGCCTCATGAAGTTAATTATCCTGTCCATGACCTAGAATTAGCCGCTGTGGTATTTGCACTCAAGATATGGAGGCATTATCTGTACGGAGAATAATTTATTGTCTACTCCGACCATAAGAGTCTGAAGTACTTATTTTCTCAGAAGGAGCTTAATATGAGACAAAGGAGATGGTTGGAGTACTTGAAGGATTTTGATTTCAATATTCAATACCACCCAGGCAAAGGTAATGCAGTAGCTGATGCACTAAGTAGGAAGCCAGTAGCATCTTTATCTTGTTTCGTCATGGGCGAGATGCAATTGTTAGAATAGTTCGCCAGTCTGGATCTAAATATTGAGCAAAGAAGTGATAAGATGATAGTTGCCAACCTTAGGGCACAACCTGACATTTTTTTCGAGATCAGATAGCAGCAGGCTAATGATCCATTCATAGTCAGAGTCAGGGAGACCATAGCTGACAAGTCAGATTTCTCCATCGCTGAGGATGGAAGAATATTATTCTAAGCTAGGACATGCGTGCCTGACAACGAGGAGCAAAAGAGAAAGCTAATGGATGAAGCCCACAAGACTAAGTACACAATTCACCCAGGCGCAACCAAGATGTACCAAGACATGAAAAGGTCATTTTGGTGGCTCAACATGAAACGTGAGGTGGCTGAGGATGTAGCGCACTGCCTCACATGTCAACAGGTAAAGGCTGAACACCGTCGTCCTGCGGGTGTACTTAGACCCTTGGACATACCCGATTGGAAGTGGGAAAGTATTGACATGGATTTCATCATGGGTTTACCCCGAACTCGTGGTGGACTCGATGCTATCTGGGTCATTGTGGACCGTTTGACTAAGTCCGCACATTTCCTTGCCATTAAGAGCACCTGGAGTGTTGATGTGCTTGCAGCCTTATATGTGAAGGAGATAGTAAGACTACATGGAGTTCTCGTGTCCATAGTCTCAGACCGTGATCCCATATTCACTTCTAGATTCTGGAAGGAACTTCAGACTGCATTGGGCACTAAACTCAATTTCAGCACTGCCTTCCACCCACAGACGGATGGACAGACAAAAAGGACAAACCAGATAGTGGAAGACATGCTACGTGCTTGCACTATAGATTTTGAGGGTATTGGAATGAACAATTATCCCTGATTGAATTTGCCTACAACAACAGTTATCAGGCCAGCATTAAGATGGCACCATTTAAAGCACTGTACGGCAGAAGTTGCAGATCGCCAGTGTGCTGGAATGAAGTAGGTGAACAACAGTGGTTGGGACCCGATATGGTGCAGACCACTAGCAGGGATATACAGATTAGCAGAGACAAGATTAAGATAGCTCAGTCCAGACAGAAGAGCTATGCTGATAAAAGAACAAGAGATTTAGAATTCTAGATCGGAGATCATGTGATGTTGAAGGTATCCCCGACCCGAGGATTTCAACGGTTTGGGATGAAAGGCAAGCTAAGACCAAGGTTCATAGGTCCATTTAAAGTGTTGGATAGAGTTGGTGAGGTGGCGTATCGACCAGCACTACCTCCCAAGTTCTCAACAGTGCATAATGTTTTCCATGTGTCAATGCTGAGGAAGTACGTGTATAATCCGTCACACGTAATCAGCTATGATGATATCATTTTAAACAAGGACATGACCTATGAAGAAAGACTAGTGAAGATCTTGGACAAGAAGATGCAACAACTTCGAAATCGAGCTATACCCGTGGTGAAGATACTCTGGAGAAATCACGAAGTGTAGAAGCCACGTGGGAGCCGGAAGCACTAATGCGACGGAATTATCCGGAGTTATTCAGTAAGTCACTCTTCCTCTCACGATCATATGAATTAGGGGACCAAATTCTTTTTAAGAAGGGGAGGATGTAACAACCTTGATTTTTTAAATCTCAAACAAAATAAAATTTTATTAATAAATGAGATTAATAGATTTAATTAGAATAAATGAGGAACAAGTGAAATAAAAGGAAATTTAAATCAAACACATTAAGTCAAATCAATAATGGGTTATGTAAATGGCTCAAATGCAAACTAATGGGCCTAATTGTGAGGAGCCCCTCATGGGATGGGATATAATTAATCCAAATTCGTGTATAATTAATTAATAAATAGAAAGGGGTTAAAGATAAATGCTAAATAAGTCAAATCTATCCCAAAAAAGAGTCCTACACTTACCTTAGACTTTTACCCACGAAATTTAGCCTCTTTCTAATCCTATTAGGTGGAGAAATATGGGAATTAGGGAGATAAATATGGAAAACTCGGATTTTTATGGAAATGAAGAGTTTTATGGTGAATGGACTCTTGTAGCAAGACATAGACACCCTAATTCGGCTTAGCAAATCCTAGATCGTTGTTGGAGACTTGGAAACAAAGGAGAAGGTCTGAGGACGAAGGAGCTTGGAGGAGAAGGTTGGAGCAAGGAGCTTTCTTCTTCCTTTTTCGTCATCAAAATCGATATGTCTAGTCTCGTTTAAAATTGATTTCATGAATTTTGAAGCTTTTTATGATTATATATCGATTTTTTAAGTGAGTTGGGAGGGATGGAACCCACCTAGAAAAGGGGCAAAAGCTCTTTTATGGGCTCGGGCCACCTTCTGGTGTCGCAACGGCCCGACCCGTCGTGATTTCAGAGGGGGTCGCGACAAGGGGGTCCGTCGCGTTCTGAACGCGATGGGTCGACATGTCGCGACCTGCCCCCGGTTCACCCTAGCGCCCGATTCAGCAGAACGCGATCGGACGAAGTGGCGCGACCTGATTGCGACTGTTAACCCTGTCGCGACCAGAAACCTGAACGCGCCATCCAAGGGCGTCGCGATGACCTTAACGCGACACCCCTGTGCGTCGCGACTTGACTGTTGCGACCAGAACCCTGATTTTACCGTTATAACCCTGCTATTTTGCCATATAAACCCTGTTTATCCTTAATTAAGTTCTGTCATGAGTAATTTGACTTATTAATTATTAATGGGCAATATTACATGAAATTAATTAATTTGAAAGCTATATACACAACCATACTTGCTCTCTTGATTTTTACACTTGCACACACTTAACAATCATGTTGCCATTAAACTCTATTAAATTACGCAATAATGTATTCGGTAATTTAGCGAAATAAATTACTAAATTTCCTATTTTAAATAATTACACTTGTCTTCGTTTTACTCGCGCGTTTGTACACCGTTACCGTTTCCCTCGGCCTTCGAGCACTCGAGGCACGACGGACCCTAGTTTTCTACACACTCTTGGCATGGGCCACCTCTCCACTGGGAAGACTCCTGACTGGACCAGGGAATCCTTGTCAAGGCCTCCGTAAGTCTTCTTGGCTTTGGCGCACATCCTTAGCCGACGAGTTGGTTGTACCCTTAAAACCCGTTACACCCCTAGGGATCAGTACGATCCAAACGGCCATAGTGTTTCCTTCTTACCTTGTGTTCACGCCGGACCATTTAGTCTGTGTTCACGGCACGGCTAGTGGGCGGTTGTGACTTCTACCAGATTGTTGGTACCCGACCTGGTGCTGTGCAACTGTTACTATCGTGGTTTAAACGACGTTTTACGATTTTACCCTTATCTCATCTACTATCTCGTTACTCTCATCTGTTCACTTTCACTCTGTACTCTCATCTAGTTCGTCTATTACTCTCATCTCTTCTTGGTACTCTATTTGACTATACAATTGATTGTCTAAAATAACAAGTGCTATATGCTAGTGCAATAGGGCCCGGTCTGGTCCTGAGGAGAGCTCCCGAAGAGTGTCATTTCCTTGCAAGGGTACATGATCAGGATGTGTACGGCATGCATCCAGTGCCATTTAATACTATAACAATTAATCGTTGACAATCAAAGTGCTATCTATTCGAGTGCTATACAAGTGCTATTATCGTTATATGGCCATTCTATTATCGTTCTCGTTGTGCTATTTCACCGTACAAGTGCTATTGCTCTCTTGCTATCGATACTTACTCTACATGACTATACTTTTTAGTTACCCTGCCAGTTAAGACATTAATTATTAAAGCATGCTTGTTCTCATGAGATATTAAGTTCTACTGGGCGAATTTCGCTCATCCTGCATATTTTATTCATGTGTTCAAGTGAGTCGGATGGTGACCACACTCACGAGGATGGGTACGAGGACGATGTCCAAGAGTGACCAGTTTCAGCAACCCGTGCATTAGTAGTTAGTTAGTTTAGTTATGAGTCAATTAGTCGTTATGTAATAAGTTTAGATTTGAATAAAGTACTTTGGGCCCTAGTTATGACTATGCTGGATTGATGTAATAGTTAGATGATGGATTATTAATGAAATTGGAGTTATTTGATATTATTACCAATTGTGCTATGGTTTGTCATTTATTCTCGCTCTGTACTATTTAATAACTATAATTTCGCTCCGATATTCCACGTCGGGGCGTTACACGCCCAAGCCAAAGGGGTGGATTTTTGAACTGGGAAAAGAAGCAAGGCTTATGAAGATTGTAAGGCGGTCTGGGAGAAGGGTCTGCAAGGCAGCCCTAAGAAAATTGTGCAAGGCACAATATTATTTTCTTAAGTCTTAAAAGGTCCGTTGGGCGTGCTTATTGGGCTGGACTTATGCGTTTTGTGCCATGACTTATTGAAGGACCATGTTCATGTTGGTTAAGGCTTAATGGGCCTAATGAGCTTAATGGGCCAATACTTGATGCATCTTTACATGTGATCATGTGCTTGACATATTAACGGGCCTATTGGGCTAATTTCATACTATTGACAATGTTTGATTTGTGCAATTACATGTTATGTAACGTTGACTCCATGCTCTTTATCAATTAAATTCTTAACAAAAATCAATCAATTGTTTGCCAAAGTTTAATAAAATATTTCATAATCATCTTGATTTAATTAATAATAACCTCAAAATAACAAACAAGTCATGAATCACATCATTTTTTATTCACCTTAAATTAATCCACTCTTAAATCAAATAAATAAATAAAATTGTTTATTTAATCCATATAATTATAATTTTGATAAATAAATGGCGAAATAAATGAAATACATGGTTTTTAAAATAAATAAAATATAAGAAAATGAATACAAATAAACAAAAATGAAATAAATATCAAAACAATTCCAAAAAATTTGATTGTATGCTTGCAACCTTATTTTCTTCATGTACAATCATTTCCTTCAATTGTGAGTTACGTTCTTTTTTTTCAAAAGAGTTGTCTGATAGTTAATCAAGGGTATTCAGTCTTTGCGCTGATGTAATTAACACTGGTCTTGGCCAGTGGGGAGAGGTCAAATGAACTTATAAAAACATGTCAATATAAATAAATAAAGACAAATTAAAAAAGATAAAAAAATAGTTCTCACAGAGATGACGACTCCATTAGGGACCTCCCTTCCCTTCATCTCTCCATCAGAAAACACCTAAATAAGATGTACTCACATGGCAATTGTTTTGTGCAGGTCAGAGCTCTGCAATGGCGACTACAACCCATACTCCAGGTGTGTTCTTTGGCCCACTCGTGGTCCAGGACCACGTGAGGCATGGCTATCTCACTACGCCAACCAGGTTTGGAGACTTCCCCTCCAGTGGTGGAGTCTCCATATTTCCTTGGCGTGATACCGACTGTGCAACCTACTGCTGCTAAGACCCATGAAGCAAGCAAAGGAAAAGAAGAGTCTCAAGCTCGTGAAGGTGATTTACTACAGATGTTCACAACTTATGCTATCAACTTTACAAACATTCCAGCGAAGGAGAAGAAAGGAAGACGGAGCCCCAGGGGAAATCCCACAACACGTGGCATCTCAAGTTCTGGTAAGACTGTCTTGGTTGGCGATCTCTAGATCTATCTGGACGGAAGTGAGACCCTGATACCAACGGAGCGGCATGTAGTAGCTGTACCGGTAAAGAACAGATTCGACATACTTCTTAAAGTGCGGCAAGACAAGCCAAACTTCAAGGTGAAAAATGTAAAGAAGCAGTGGACAAGAGCTGGAAGGAAATACAGCAAACCTGATGAAGCCGTTTTCCGAAAAGTCAAGGTAGGCCACAAGAGAGGTGAGAAATATCCATCACCTCGTGTTAAGAGAGTGTGGGGTCACCAAAGAAGAAGCCAGGAACTCCAAAGGATCAGGGTCATTGAATCTTTGGTGGGAAGAGAAAATGCACGTGCATTCAGGAGACAAGCTCCAACAGGACGACAAGTCCCCAAAGAAGATGGGTGCCAGAAAGACAAAGGGAACCTTCACAAGTATCCAGAACCAATGAATGCATTCCTTCAGCATCTACTGCCCTATCTAGGGGACATAAAAGGAAAGGGGTATATCAAGAGAGAAGACAAGTTAGCTCGGAGATAGGGCAAAATTTCGAATCTGGAGAACGCAAGAGGGATGTCGATATCCCTAAAAAATCAGTTTTCCAACGCTTGGGGGCCACTATCCGTCCCAAGCAAAAGAAAAGAAGAACGGTGCAGATCACCAAGGAAGGTATGAGAGTGTATACTTGCTACGCTTCCAACATCAACAATCTACCCCTAGCAGATGACATAACTGAAAATTTAAATGTTGGGGTCGGGTGTGGAATAACGACTAGGGCTCAGACACGTGCTTTGCTGGAAAGAATCAATATCGAGGTGGATTCCCTACCTCCTGATGATGATGTGGCAATTACAGATATTGTCGACACCTCCAATTCTACCATACTGCTAGAACAAAGACAAGTTTTTGAAGGGGTACACATGGGGGCAACCTCATCGCAAACCCTAGAAATGGTAATGCAAAAAAATCAGAACTTGAAGGCTATGCTGGAAAGTGATGCGGGACCTTGCGATCCCCCCTTCTATCTTCTCTGTTCATCTCTCCCTTCCCTGCTCTTCTCGGTCTCCCTCTGCCGGACCCTCCATCCCCAGGAAACCCCCGCGCAGAACCCTCCCATCACCGAACTCCCTGCACGGATCCCCTCTCGCCGCAGCACCCCCCCCCCATCCCAACCAGTCACAGCGGAAGCCACCGCTCACCCCCCCCCCTCCTCCGGAAACCCCTGCGCCGAGTCCCCACCCCGAGCTCCCCCTCCTTGTTCCCCGCTCTCTCTTCCCCCATCCCAGCGACCTCCAGATCCGCCACTGTAGCCCCCCCCCAGCGCCGCTCTTCCCCGGTGCCGGCCACTCCCCCCGCGTCCGGAAGCCCCGCGCCGTCCTCCCTCTGCGCACACCCCCCCCTACAGCAGCTCTCCATCGCGCCGGCCACTTGGGACGGAACACGTTCCCCCCCCCAGCCCGCGTCGCCGTCGCCTGGCTCCCTCGCCGCCGTCGCCGGCAACCGCCGCGAGCGTCGGAGCGCCAGCCGCCTGCGTCGACCCCGCTCGCGCCGGCCACCACCGTACGCAGCTGCCCCGCGGCCCTCCCTCTCCCCTCCTTCCCTTGCCTTTTCTCTGCGCGACGCGGGGAGGGGAATAAAAAGGGGGAGGACTGCGAACCGGGCCAAACCGGTTCGGCCCGGTCCGCCACTGTAGCCGGCCCGCTACAGTGCCGGCGGTGCACTAGAGGGCCTTAACGCACCGCCAGCGTGGAGGATTCGTCTCAGAGCTCGGTTTGACGAGCCGTTCGCGTCGCCAGCGCATCATCCCCGTGCTCCCGCTCAGCAGCGATCGCGGTCCTCCGCGCCGTACGCGCCTGGGCCTCCTTCGCGCCCTGCCTCTCCGTCGGACCCCTTTTCCTCCATCATGTCGGATGTCTGTGGTCACTGGTCTGCTCCGGTCTCATCACTCCAGCCAACCTGGGGCAGGTCTCGCCACCCCCGCCACTCTACGCCTCCGCCCCTGTTCTCAGACTTCTCTCGCCGCAAACGCCCGTGGCACTCGCCACCTCGTCGCGCCGCCACTGTCCGCGATAGGGACTCGCCCCCGCCCCAGCTCGCAGACTTCTCCCGCCGCTCACGCCCGTGGCACTCACCACCTCGCCGCGCCGCCGCTGTCCGTGATCGGGACTCGCCCCCACCCCTGCGCGCAGACTCCTCCCTCCGTGCACGCCCGTGGCACTCACCACCTCGCCGCGCCGTCGCTGTCCACGAAGGAGACTCGCCGTGGACCCTCCATCGCCCTCACCCTTGCACCGGACGCCCCAAGCAGCAGGAACCACCCCAGCCTCCTTCTGCAGGTCTCCGCCAAGCAACGCCTCTGCCTGGCTCACCCTTGCACGTCGGCCGCTAGGCCTGCAGGTCAGAGTTTTGCTCTCCTGTAGATCCATCCCCCATCAATTGGTCCTCACCCCGATGCGCCACTTCCCTCACGGATAGTAAAGTTGCTGAAGGCCGAAGCAAGAGTTGGAAATTGTCGAAAGACCCCCTTTGGGGCATCATCAAAAATGAAATTCGCGAGTTACGTGATATCTTTGCTGCTAAAATGCAAAAGACGAATGTGCAGCAGATCCCGTCTTAGATGCCAAGTGTCCAGAGCCAGAGCAAGTAGTGATTGATGAGTCTGACGCAACATTAGCTGACGTGGAGATGCAAATACAGTCAGAGTTGCAAGATTTGCATAATGATCAAGTGGCGCCACAGAATATATTGTCGGAGACCTCATCCCTAGTGTTAGATAGTATTGTTTGCACTGAGCCTGAGATAGACGACACATGGGATCTTGAGTTGTTCTCTCTTTCAGGTCTTCAGTCGATATCATATTGTGTGTTCACGGAAGATCGTCAGCTGGTTCATCATCTACTGCCGCGGTTGATTGCGAGTTTACTCTCCAGGACTTTGATGTGGTGTGGTTAGATTTCCGTGAGGCGCACTTTGGTCGACAGTTCGAGATTTCTGATATTATGAGTCGTACGGTGTATTTCACTCCAATGTTGGCGTATATCTTCCTCCTACTTCGACACTTTAAAATTCGAGGGCGAATTTTTTCGAAGTGGGGGAGAATGACGGGGACCGTGATTTGTGATAGACGCGGAACGAGACTCGAGACTGCAGACGTTCGGCGATATATCGACTTTAATTTTATTTTATTATGTATTTTTATTTATTGGGGTTTTATTTAGTAAGGTAGAATTAAAAGTCTAGTTTCAAGAAAGGTGAAGTTTATTTGTAGATGTGGGGACAAAGTTGGTATTTTGTTATTTGTCTGGGGACATTTTGGTCAAGTGGGTATATGAATAGTAGGGCTTCTGTCCTATATATACTTGTAAGAAGTCTTTTGGAGAACATGGAATAGAAGAAAGAAAGAAAGAAATCACAAGAAGTTTGGAGGCGCTGCCTCGTGTATGGTTCTCTCTCCCTCTAACCCCCTTCCTCTCTCCCTGTTTGCTTGGGGTTGAAGCCTCCGTGCCTCTCCTTCCCCCCTCCTTCTCTCTCCCTATCGTCCCGTCTCCTTCCCCCCTTCGTCTGCTGCTGTCCTCTCCCCTCCCCCCTTCATCTGGTTTCTCTCCTCCCCCTGTGTGATCCCTGCTCCCCCCCTCTCTCTCTCTCTCTCTCTCGGACAGGTTTCTCTCCTCCCCTTGTGCGATCCCTGCCCCCCCTTCCTCTCTCCCTGTCGTCCCGTCTTCTCTCCTCCTTCTTCTGCCTGCTGTCCTCTCCCCTCCTCCCTTGTCATCTGATTTTTCCCCTCTCTCCCTGTTTGCTTGGGGTTGAAGCCTCCGTGCCTCTTCTTCCCCCCTCCTTCTCTCTCCCTGTCGTCCCGTCTCCTTCCCCCCTTCGTCTGCTGCTGTCCTCTCCCCTCCCCCCTTCATCTGGTTTCTCTCCTCCCCCTGTGCGATTTCTGCTCCCCCTCTCTCTCTCTCTCTCGGACAGGTTTGTCCCGCATCAGAAAGCCTCATGCAACAATTGGAGGTAGTGACACCACAACCGCTGTAAGCACCCCAGCCGTCACAGCAGCTATTGCAGTCTCAGCAACCCTAGCAAGCAAGCCAATTAGCATTGCCTACGACGGCACCCCAGTTTGGGAATGTGTTACCAAGCACACCCCGTGCAGAAGTTATGGCAAGACAATCATTTGAAAATTCAAATTCAAGCCACGAGGAAACCCAAGAGGTGCATGTGACAGAACAAAGGCATGATGTACCACAAGTGAATACTTTATTTGAAGGAACAATGGTCTCTCAGAGGGTCATGATTGAACAAATAATTGAGGCAAAGATGGCTGAGCATGGTGAAGGGTTTGCCACCTATGACCTATATAGGGTACCATACCCTGTACATCATCTCTTCAAAAAGCTCCCAGCAGAACACCCAAAGGTGCCTAAATTCTCAAAGTTCAATGGGGATGGGTCACCTCATGAACATATAGCTCATTACATGAGCATCATGGGAGAGCTGGCAGCCGAAGAGGCATACCTTTTGAGGTACTTTCAACATCCCTTATGGGACCAGCCTTTCAATGGTATGCCCGACTGAAGCCCAACTCAATAGTTGGTTGGGAAGATATGCAAAGAAAATTCTTCGAACGCTTTCGAGTGACAAAAAGAAGAATCACCCTAGCAGAACTCATATCCCTAAAGCAAAACAAAGATGAGTCTGCTATAGGCTTCATTAAAATGACATGAGCATGAAATGTGAACAACCACCGGCACATGAAGATGCGGTGAAACTATGTCAAAGAAGCCTGAAGTCAGAGATCAAGGAAAAGCTCATAGGGGCCAATATCCGGACATTTGAACATCTCAACAACACAGTGGCGGAGATGGAAATCTTCTTTGCAGAAAATCCAACTACGGTATTTGGAAGAGGCAAACCGCCCAATGATAAAGGCTCAGGATCATGAGAAGTGATTGTTGAAAACTTCTCAACAGCTCTTGGCAAAAAAGGGGGGCAAGGGTGAGGCACCCGCTCCCTCAAACACTAGGAAAGAAGAAAAAGATCAACACTTTCGTTGAGTGAGAGACTCAGCGCTCCTTATTCATTTACTAGGGAGCACACTAAAGAATTGCTGGATATATGTGATGCGGGACAAACCTGTCCGAGAGAGAGAGAGAGAGGGAGAGCAGGGATCGCACAGGGGGAGGAGAGAAACCAGATGAAGGGGGGAGGGAGAGGACAACAGCAGACGAAGGGGGGAAGGAGACGGGACGACAGGGAGAGAGAAGGAAGATTATTCAAGATAGAGACGGGACGACAAAGGCATGAGATACTGAAGATTATTCAAGATATGTTCGCTCAGCAGAGCAAAGGTATTCAGGTGGCAGATTTATATTCTGTCCCATATCCAGTACATCATCAATTTAAGAAGCTACCAGAAACATGCCCTAAAGTCCCAAAACTACCAAAGTTCAACGGACATGGGTCACCACAAGAACATCTGGCGCATTATATCATTGCTTTGGGCGAGCTCGCCACCGAAGAATCATATCTTCTCAGATATTTTGCAACTTCCTTGACTTGAGTCGCATTTCAATGGTATTCAAAGCTCAAGTCCAACTCAGTTGCTGATTGGGCAGATATGCAAAAACAACTCCTTGACCGTTTCCAAACAGTTGAAAGGAAGGTCTCTCTCGCCGAGCTATGTTCCCTCAAACAAGATAAAGGGGAGTCAGCAATTGACTTCATCAAAAGATGGAGAGAGTTCAGCATGAAATGCAACAACCCTCCCACTCAAGAAGATGCAATTCCTATTTGCCGGAAAGGCCTCATACTAACAATCAATGAGAAACTCCTGGGAAGAAATATCAAGAGTTTCGACCAATTAAATTCTGCGTAGCAGAAATTGAGATGTTCCTAGCCGAGCAAATGACTCATACATCTTATAAAGCCAAGCTCCCCAAAGAGCGCAAGCAGCCAGCAAAGGAGGTCAATGTTGTTGACTTCTCACCCGATAATGAAGTAAAGGGGGCAGTAATCTCTCCTGTCCCAAAGAAGAAATCAGAAGCTAAAGCTCCAGCGCCATCATTGGCAGAGCGCATGAAGACTCCCTATTCCTTCAAAAAGGAGCATACTAGGAAGCTCTTCGATCTCTGCCTCGATAACCAATTGATATCACTGCCAGAACCAAAGAGGCCGGCAGATGTCAGCAAAGTCAATCAACCTAATTATTGCTCGTATCACCGTATGGTGGGGCATCCAGTTGAAGATTGCTATGTCTTCAAAAATGAGGTTCAGAAAATGATCCAAGGAGGCCTCATATCTATGCAAACCGGTCTAATTGATCCTCCTCAGCCTCACGCTTGGGATCGACCAGGGCAATCTGTCAATGTCATACATATGACAGAACGTGCAACAAATTCAAATCATAATGAGGAAATCCCCCATGTGATCCTCCTCAAGATAATTCAGGAGCTCATTCTCCACCAAGATCAAGACATGATCCACATAGAATAATGAGGAGAGTCCAAAGGCAAATCCTACGACTCCAACAAAGCCAGCAAGAATTGCGCCAAATTGTGCAAAGCGTGGAAAGGCGTCAGGATACTCCTGCTCAGGTGCCCCGTACTCCACAAATCATCCCTGTGCACGCACAAATACATCCAGAGCCGCCTCCTATGTCGCCATATGCAGACTCAATTGGGTGGCTATCTGAAGGACCTTCAACTCCGGTCGAGTCGGCAAGATTATATTCTTTTCCTCGACACCAAACTTTTCCACTCTTCCGGTTATGCCTTCAATCCGGATTAATGAACTATTCAGCTCCTGCAGAAATATTGGCCAACTATTGCCCATATCATCAAGTGATGGGTCATAGCATTGAAAACTGCACAAGATTTAAAGATGATGTCCAAAGACTAATCGGACAAGGGTTAATTGACTTGGGCGTCCATCAGGTCGATCCTCCACAACCTCATACTCAACAACCACCAAATGGACCAGCTAATCCTGGATCCTACTCGGTGAACGTCAACAATGCATTGTCATCTCCTGGTCTTCCTCAGTCAACATCAGAAGAATGGCCACATCCATATCTATCCAGTCAATGGTATACAAATGCGCGTCCTCTACAACGACGCTCATTTGATGAAAGGAATACCAAGCTCATCTTCGACAATCTCAGAAGACAAGAGCTGGTCCAGGTATTTCCACCAACACCTTATACTTTCACAAGTGAAGAAGAGATGCAGCAATACTGTGAATATCATTCCATGGTCATGCATCCCACCAAAGATTGCCCGGAGCTCCATGATCTGATCGAAACTCATATCCGAGAAGGAGAGATTGATCAATATGGGAACTCTTGGCACCGACAAATGGGATGTCACAACAAACATATGATCCAAGTCCAGAATTCCAAGCTCTATATCCAGAAATATGTGAATATTATCATCATCAACTGGGCTATGGACAATATAGAAGCAAAGCTGAAGAAGACCAATTCAAAATGGGTCTTTTTCAATATAGAAATGGGATATCAGAAGAAGCTGCCGCGGAACTAATCTCGGAGCAAGCTGAGGAGTTCGTGGATGATTACCACCAGCTCCCACCTTCAATTATTGAAGAATCAATCAATGCCACCTTCGAGTCACAAGCCTAAGAAGGTGGTTGGATCACTGTGGCTCCTTGAAGATCGAGCAACCACAAGAAACCCAAAAAACCTATAAAAGGTAGCTCTAGTAAAAAGAGCGTCCTTAAGCCATGCTCAGAGCAGGAAGTTATAAGTTCACTTGAAGCTCTGCAGATAAAAAATAAAGAGAAAAATAGAAGGAAAAATGAAAAGAAAAGAGTGAAAAGACAAATGGAGCGTGATGCTGCTGCAGAGGTTCCACAAATACTAACACCTCTTCAAACACTCCAAAAGTTGATCGATGACCTGGAAGAATACGTACCTCCCAGGCCCTCTGGTAGAGTTACCCTAGATCAATTCATCCCATGGGGCGAGCTAGAGCGGAAAGTCCAGCTTCGAGATCTGCTCTATCGACTACAAGTAGAAGCCCTAGATGAAGGAGAGCATCATCTCTCAGCTCGATTGAAATCCATATATGGAAATCGTGAAATCACCATAAGGGAGTTGGATTCGATCCTCAATCACCATGCCTGCAATATGGTATCCATACCTCCACCAAAGGAGTTACAAATCCCTCCAAGTGATGATGCCAAACAAGCTAAGGATGAACCAACAATGCTAACATATCAACGTCGGCCGACAAATAATTCAAACCGCCGTCGCAAGAAAGGGCAGGATAAAGGGAAAAAAGCTGCATCTACCACTCCCAAGAAGCCTGACATCACAAAGTCAAGCAAAGTTATACTCTTTCATGGGGAGGAACCAAAGCCTCTGCCCGAAGCTGAAATACGGGCAGATTCCTATATCTTCGACCCTTCAGATGAAGAAGAGTTGCTCAATATACCTTCTCATATGAAAGAGAAGAGCCAAAGTCCCTATGCCTCATCAAATGGCCGGACAACGCTCCTCCCTTTCCAAATGAAAGGCTATTAAATCCGCTCTCTCAGGAGAAATCTTGCAAGTCAAAACAGCCGTCTGAATCCTTGATTGAGGAGTCTCCCTCCTTCAATCGGACCCGCATCAAGGCTGATGACAGAATCCTTCAGCAACTCCAATCGCTCCCCGTCAACATCACTATCTGGGAGGCGATTGCTTGGAGCAAAGACTTGAGAGAAACTCTCATCAAAATACTCCAAGAACCAGAAATATATGAAGCTCATGTGGTTGATTTCCAAACCAAATATATGAAGCACTCGCAGCAAATGTCACATTCACAGATAAAGACATGTTGCTATCTTCTCCATGCCATAATCGCCCTTTATATATGAAAGGGCAAGTCAATGGCATCAATTTGAACCGGATTATGGTCGATCCAGGAGCGTCCATCAACATAATGCCCTACAAAACCTTTCAAGCTCTACATCTTATGCCTTATGTGCAGCAGGTAAAAGATGTGAAAATCACTGGCTTCAACTTAAAATCGGAAGAAGCCATCGGAAGAGTTACCGTCAACCTATCTCTTGGAGATTTTGCCACCAAGGTAACCTTCTACATTATCAATGCTGATACAACATACAGAGTATTGCTCGGGAGGCCTTGGTTACATGAAAATTGGGTCGTCCCGTCAACACTCCATCAGTGCATCAAATATGCCAGAGAAGGGAAACAATATACAGTCTTTGCTGACCAAGCCCCATTCCGGGAAGATGAATGCAACCTCACTGATGCCCCCTTATATTTTGGAGGACCAACCCTTCAAACCCCTACCCAATCCAAAGGGAAGGGTAAACAAGTCGGATCCCCTGATAAAGATAGTGAGACTGGCGAGCTTTTTGTAATAAACAAGAATCTTGCCGAGCTCCATGCAAAGAATTTCCGAAGTAAAGCGATCTGCTCAGAAAAGCAAAACATCAACCACGAGGCTGATTGTGTGAGCCAAGGCATCAGCGGGAGCATTCCTCTACCTCCCAATTGCTTGCAGATCAGCTTCCCAAAGCAGCATCAAAGTGTTCAACGACTGAAAACATTCGTCGTCACTTATCAAAGAAAAGAAGAGGAGGAAAAAGCCAGAAAGGCATCAAAGCCAATCCACTTCTATAAAGGGGAACTGGTACCTCACACATCCCCAAACGATGATTTTGATTGGGAAAATGAAGCCCAAAATCATCTTGAGCCAATAGAAGGAATGGCAGATATGCCAGAAAGCATCAAAGAAATGTGCAAGAAGCAAAGTATTCCCCAGACACAAAATATCTCTCGACGGAACTTCTTCAAGCAATTATGGGAACCTTCACAAGTGCGAGGGCAACCCCCATTTCCCAGAAAAGATACAAGGGGACTAGGTTATGAAGCCAAGGTCTTCTTCTCAGTCAATGTTGTCGGGCTACTACCAGATACTGGCAGTGCAAAAAGCAACCAAGCATCTTCCAATCCCAACTCTCAAGAAGATATTTTCTGTCCCACCAAGGGATCATTAGATGAAGAATCGTCGTAAGAATCTGACGAGCAATCTTCGTCAATAAATTCTGAAGATACAAATCTCTACGAAGTTCTAGTCGCCTACCCTGACGACGAAGAAGACTTCGTAGATCTTCAACCAGCTCCTCAAGAAATTGAAGACGGAGGACAAGCCACAGTTGATGAATTGATTGAGCTCAATCTCGGGGATCAAGAAAACCCCCGGCCAGTCTTCGTCAGTGCCCTTCTTGATGAACAAGAAAGGGAATCTTACAAAATCTTCTTTGTGGAATTCCAAGATTGTTTTGCTTGGAATTATAAAGAAATGCCCGGGCTGGAGCCATCAGTTGCTGAGCATGAGTTATCTATACTTCATACAGCCAAGCCTGTCAAACAAGTTCAAAGGCGCATGCGATATGAGCTGGAGCTGAAAGTAAATGCTGAAGTCGACAAACTCTCTGAAGTAGACTTCATTGAGCCGTGCATATATCCAATCTGGCTCGCCAATATTGTTCCAGTAAAGAAAAAGAATGGTCAAGTCCGCATATGCATCGATTATAGGGACTTAAACAAGGCATGTCCCAAGGATGATTTCCCGGTTCCAATCACAGAAACAATGGTGGACATGACCACCGGCCATGAAGCTCTATCTTTCATGGACGGGTCTTCGGGCTATAATCAAATCCGGATGGCAATCAAAGATAAGATCATACTGCCTTCAGGTCACCCAAAGGTATTTTCAACTATAAAAGAATGCCCTTTGGCCTGAAAAATGCAGGGGCTACATATCAGAGAGCCATGACAAAGATATTTGACGAAATGATTCATGATATAGTTGAATGTTATGTGGATGACTTAGTCGTCAAAACCAAAAACGGGAAGACCATTTATCTGATCTTCGCCGTATTTTTGAAAGACTTCGTCAATTTAAATTGAAAATGAACCCCATGAAATGTGCTTTTGGGGTTTCAAGCGGCAAGTTCCTGGGCTTCGTCGTCAAATATCGGGGAATAGAAATAGACCCCGACAAGATCAAGGCAATATAGCAACTGCCATCTCCTCAAAATCTGACCGAGCTAAGGTCGTTTCAAGGAAAATTAGCCTATATCAGGCGATTTATCTCTAATCTCTCAGGAAGGTCCATGCCCTTCGGCAAGCTCATGAAAAAAGATGCCCCTTTCATATGGGATCAAGAATGCCAAGCAGCTTTCGAGCAAATAAAAGAATATCTTCTCACTCCACCGGTATTGGGAGCCCCAATCGCCGGTAAACCTCTTATACTTTATATTGCAGCTATGGATGCTTCATTGGGAGCTCTATTGCACACATAAATGAAGAAGGCGAGGAGCAACCTCTATATTATCTCAGCAGAAAACTAATTGGTCCGGAACTTCGATATGCTCCAATGGAAAAGGTTTGCCTAGCACTGGTGTTCGCCGCCAAGAAATTGAGGCATTATCTGCTGGCTCATGAAGTCAAACTCATCTCCAAGTATGATCCACTCAAATATCTGCTGAGGCAACCCATATTGTCAGGAAGGCTCGCAAAATGGGCTTTGCTCCTCATGGAGTTTGATATCACATACGTCCCACAAAGGGCAATCAAAGGTCAAGGTTTAGCTGAATTCTTGGCTGCACACCCAGTGCCGGAAAATTCTCCCTTATCTATAGACCTTCCAGAAGAAGAAACTCTTTCCCCTTCAAATGAAAGAAATAATCAAGTCCAAGAAAATCCAAACTCTCAAGAAGTCATCACAATTGAATTACCCTCTTGGGAATTATATTTCGATGGAGCTTCTCGGACTCTCCACTATACAGATGGTTCTGCCAACCTCTCTACCGGGGCGGGTATTGTCTTGGTCACTCCCCAAGGAGGAATATTATATAATTCTTGTGCTCTCATGAAGCCGCTCACAAATAATGAAGCTGAATATGAAGCTCTAATTATCGGGCTCCGGCTGGCTCTCGAATGGGGGTCAAAAGTATACAAGTTTATGGTGACTCACAGCTGGTCATCCGACAAGTGTTGGGCCAGTATGAAGTCCGAAAAGAACAACTGCTTCCATACTATATCACGGTCATGAAACTCAAAGAACAATTCACTTCTTCGACATATCTCATGTGCCAAGAAGTGAAAATTCTCAAGCAGATGCTCTTGCTAAATTGGCCTCTGCCATAAAATTGCCTCCCGAAGGAGAATTGGACATAATTGTCCGTCATAGAAGACTCATGCCGAGTGTCCTCGACGACGAGTCTAATATTGCAATTGAAGAAGTATATACTGCAGAAGAAGATACAGAAAATGGATTTGAAGATTGGCGTGAGCCAATTATCAAAATCAAGAAAGGTTGGCTACCTCCTAATCGAGCTCAGAAAGTTCAGCTTTTACGAAGAGCTGCATCATATCAATTGATAGGAGAACAACTATATAGATTGATCCATGAAAGAAAAGGACCAGTCCTCCTCCGATGTTTATCTCTCAAAGAAGCCAAAATCATGATGAAAGAAGTTCACTCCGGACTATGTGGTGCACACCAAGCAGGAGACAAAATGAAATCAATATCAAGTTAAAAGGTTTCTACTGGCCTTCCATGTATGCGGATTGCATCCAATATGCCCGTACATGTCATCAATGCCAAGCCTTCGGCCCCGTGCCGAGAAAATCCCCAAATATGCTGCATCCTACGGCGCCGACATGGCCCTTCGCAGAATGGGGAATGGATATTGTGGGACCATTCCCACCCTCATCTCAAGGTCACAAATTTATATTGGCTGCCACTGATTATTTCTCTCGATGGCTGAAGCTATCCCATTAAGGAGGTAACGGGAGAAGCCGTCGCCAAATTTGTCAAGCAAAACATAATATACAGATTTGGTACCCCTCACAGAATCATATCCGATAATGGGTCACAATTCAGAAACAAAACAATATATGCCTTGGCAGCCAAATTTCATATTGATTGGAGAACTTCTTCAGTATACAATCCACAAGCAAATGGGTTGGCCGAAGCCTTCAACAAAACTCTCTGCAAGCTGCTCGCCAAAATAGCCGGTAATAAAAACGGGAATGGGGAGAAAAAGTTCATGAAGCTCTATGGGCTTATCGAACAGTGTACAAAACTCCTACCGGATGCTCGCCTTTCTCCTTGGTATATGGAGCTGAGGCAATGATACCCATCGAAATTGAAATGGCATCCTATCGGGTGGCAATTCAAAATGAATTTCAAAGTCAAGATCAAAGTCAGATAGAAAGAAGACTTGAAGAGCTTGCCAACCTAGAAGGGAGGCGACTCGAAGCATATAAATCTCTCCAAGTATACCAAGCTAGAATGGCTCGCGCCTTTGACAAAATGGCAAGACCAAGAGCATTCAAGCAAGGAGACCTCGTCATGGTCAAATGCAGAGAAGCAATGGCAGAAAAGTCATGTGGCAAATTGCAGCCCACTTGGCTTGGCCCATACATAGTCACCTTGGCATATGAAGGAGGAGCATATCGACTGGTCGACCACAAAGGTACTGTACCCTTTCCTCCTCTCAACGGAAAGCACCTGAAACTATATCATGCTCCAGAACATGAATTCCCTGGCCAGTCATCAAGACAAAAGCCCAATCACTCAGATAGGCACGAAGCTGAAGAAAAATGAAAGGTATCCTTTTCAAAAAAAATAATACTGATGTTGAAATAAAAGATTGTCATAGATGGGGGCAAAGGAATCAAATCTCCACCTATCCATTACACAATCCAAATCCATAAATCCCTCCATTCCTGCCAAAGCATGAAGCCAAAGGCACTCTATGTACAAACCCAAAGAGCAAATGAAAGCCGGAGGGTTATGTTGTATATCCCGCCAAATGAGGTTCCAAGCTACGATGGTGAGCCATATCAAATTCTAATTCAAAACCATAGCCAGTAAACCACAAAGGTAGGCTATATTAAAAAAAAACCATAGCCAGCAAACCACAAAGGTAGGCTATATTCAAAAAAATCCATAGCCAACAAGCCATCAAGGCAGGTCACGCCAAATCCAATCCAAAACCATAGCCAGCAAACCACAAAGGTAGGCTATATCAAACCCATATTCGAAATTCATACCCATATACAAATTCAAGTCAAAACTCAAAACCATAGCCACGAAAACCACAAAGGTAGGCTATATTAAAAAAAAAACCATAGCCAGCAAACCACAAAGGTAGGCTATATCAAATTCATAGCCAACAAGCCACAATGGTAGGCTATTTCAAATCCCAAATCCCGAATCCATAGCCAGCAAACCACAAAGGTAGGCTACATCAAATCCATACTCAAATTCATAGCCAACAAACCACAAAGGTAGGCTATATCAAGCCCAAATCCATAGCCGACAAACCACAAAGGTAGGCTATACCAAATCCATATTCTAAATCCGTAGCCAGCAAACCACAAAGGTAGGCTATATCAAATCCATATTCAAAGACCATAGCCAGCAAGCCACCAAGGCAGGCCATACTCAAACCCAAATATAAATCCATAGCCAGCAAACACAAAGGTAGGCTATATCAAATCCATATCCAAAACTATGGCCAGCAAACCACAAAGGTAGGCTATATCAAATCCATATTCAAAGACCATACCCAATAAGCCAGCAAGGCAGGCCATATTCAAACCCAAATCACAAATCCATAGCCAGTAAACCACAAAGGCAGGCTACACCAAATCAAAATCCAAACACATGGCCAGCAAACCACAAAGGTAGGCTATATCAAATCCAAATCCCAACCATAGCCGATAAGCCATCAAGGCAGGCTATGCATGCAAGGCCATAAACCACGAAGGTAGGCTATATCAAATAAATAGCCAGCAAACCACAAAGGTAGGCTATATCAAATCCATATCCAAACCATAGCCGATAAGCCATCAAGGCAGGCTATGCATGCTAGGCCATATCCAAATCCTATAGCCAGCAAACTGTTGGCACAAAAAAATTTTTGGGCTAATTCTCCATTCTAAAAAAAAAGAAGAAATGCCCCCTCCCTTAACCGATGGAAGCACCATCGGTTAAGGGGTTTTTTCCCCTTAACCGATGGGAGTTCCATCGGTTGAGGGGAAATTCCTCTCTAACCGATGGAACCACCATCGGTTAAGGGGAATTCCCTTTAAAAAAAAAAAAAAAAAAAACCCAACCGATGGTGCTACCATCGGTTAAGGGGATTTTCCCCTTTAACCGATGGGACTACCATCAAAACCCCTCAACCGATGGTAGTCCCATCGGTTAAAGGAATTTTCCCTTCAACCGATGAGAGTCTCATCGGTTAGCTTTAACCGATGAGAGTCTCATCGGTTAGAGGGAATTTTCCCTCTAACCGATGGAACTCTCATCGGTTTAAACCCCCACTCCCACGCATGTAAAGGGGGGGGCCTTCCCCTATAAAAGGCCCCCCATCCCCCCATTTGAAGAGGTGGGCCCGAGGAGGAGCTACAGCCCTCTCCCCAAAAGTGCTGTCCCCTATTTTCTGAAATCCCCAAAGAATAGAAAAATTCCAAATTCCCAAAGTTTCCCGATCTCCTCTCTCAATCTCATTTCTTGTGTGAGTGAAGGTACCAAATCTTCTTCCCCCGAGTGTTGAGAGGTTATCCGTATGCGGCATCGGCAAACTTCATCGGCTAAAAGTCCGCAATAGCGGCACTGGCCCTCACGGGCTATAGGTTCTAAATACCGTCCATTTTGGACATATGGTATTTTAGATACCTTTGTTATTCATGCCACCTCCCATCGAGTTTTAAACTCTCCGGGATGGTGTGTTTGTGCTATATGCATATGTTTCTTAGAGGAGACTCTGCCCAAGTGGAGATTCTGCTCGAGAATATATTCATATATTCACAGATTCGTATTTATATATGTGTTTCTTAGAGGAAACTCTGCCCAAGTGGAGATTCAACCTAAGAACATATCTATAAATTTCAAATCTGTGTTTATATTTATATGTTTCTTAGAGGAGATTCTGCCCAAGTGGAGATTCCGCCCAAGAACATGTTTGTATATTCACAAATTGGTATTTTTTATATGCATGTTTCCTAGAGGGAACTCTGCCCAAGTGGAGATTCCGCCTAAGAACATACCTATAAAACTCAAATTTGTGCCTATACACATATGTTTCTTGGAAGGAAGCCCTGCCTATGTCAGAGTTTTCCCTCTAAAAACATATCAATAATCACAAACTTTGTATTTATATACATGTGTTCCCAAGAGGAAACTCTGCCCAAATGGAGTCTCCGACTACGGACATGTTTATATAATCATAAATCCGCAATTATATGCGTATGCCTCTCAAAAAGGATTCTGCATATGCAGATGGTCCTTTTTGCCGGACACTCCACTCAAAAGGGAATACCGGTGAGAAAATATGCGTAAACTGCAAATTTATGATCGTATATACACATACTTTCTTAAGGGCAAAATCCCTCCGGACAAAGGTTCTTTGGGGACACATGGATATAAGTACATGTTTATATGCATATATCTCCGTGAGGGCATTCCGCATAAGTGGAAACTCTGCCAAAATAAATTTATGAAAATTGTGATAATATATACACATCCAAAGAAAAAGAGGACAGGACCCGAACTATGACAGGACCCGAACTGTGACAGGACCCGAACTGTGACAGGACCTGAACTGTGATGGGACCCGAACTGTGCTCAGTTACTCCAAAGAGCAGCATGATGCATACTCACGAGAATTGTGGACAGTTTCCAGAAAGGAACTTCAAATTGACAAGAACGTCCATGGAGATATGTGCATACGTTCTCCGAAAATCATACTCATACAAGTAAAAAGAAATGAATGATGAATGAATGAAACGATGAACGAGGAGAAAGGAAATTCTGCCTCAATTCAGACTTCATTTAAAAGAAGGATGTTATAAAAGAATTAATGTAGCAACTCTTCTAATACAGAAGTGCTACTTTGAATCACAACTTCCCCCAAGTTCAGAATCAAATGCACGGGTATATGCCTGTCTGCAATAATAATCCTCAGGTTTTCCAAAATAAACCTTCAAACAACATCTTTCTCAAAAAAGGAGAGGAGGGAGACCCCAAATGGGTTCACGGAAATATACCCGTTCCTTTCTTAAAAGTCATATCTCGGACTCCACAAAGGGCAGTCTTTTCAAAATGAAACACTCAAAGCAAAAGTATTTCAAAAATAACCAAAAGAAAAATGATACATCATGACCAGGATTTTCTAAAAAAGTGTGTATTTTCTCATCCCCTTTGCTATGAATGGTATTCGAGTTAAAACTGGTGTTAAAATAATACCAAGAGTCTTAACTCGATGTAAATGTAACATCGACTCCGGTCGATGGAGACAGAGGTCCAGCACATGCTACCTCAATCACCTGATGAGTATAGATACGGGACTCAAGGAGTTCAGATTAAAATACGGCGCACCCGTCCGTTCCTCGGACATCATACCCGTCCGTCCCTCGGACATCATACCCGTCCGTCCCACGGACATCATACCCGTCCGTTCCTCGGACATCATACCCGTCCGTTCCTCGGACATCATACCCGTCCGTTCCATGGACACCCAAAAATACCTTCTCCGCATTGCGCGGACTCTTTCTTCTGTCTGTTAGACAGACTGGCACGCCCCGCAAATCACAATACACAAATCAAAGCATGTGAAATAAATGAATACCCAAATGAAATGAATACATGAACCAGATAAAATGAAATGAGCCAAAAACAAAAATCAAATGATATGTCAAAGTGATATCTTTCCCGTGTCAACAACTGGCACGCCCGGTGGGACCTCTTCTCACCATTCATAGCAAAGGATGAGACATACGTATATTTTTCATGAAAGTCCTAATACTGATATTTTCCTTTGAAGGTACAAACAAAAAGGCAAATCATAAGCCGTTGAAGATGGCCGTCACTTATGGACCACTCGCCATCAACAATCATGCCAGGTTCGGTTACCAGGCGACTCCGATCATATTTGGGGATTTTTCCAACAATTGTCGGATCCCCTTATTCCCTAGGGGTGGTTCCGGCCTATGAAGAAGATGCTGCTCAAAAGCCTCTCTCCAACAAGTTAACAAGGAAGATCCACGAGAATTGTGGGCAAGCCAAAGCTCGTCCTGTTATTATCAGCAGGGGGCATCCGAATGCTCTCCAAAGGTAATACTAATAAAGGGGATCAGCCTAACTCTGGCCAACAACATTTATTGGCTATGAGCCTAGGCAGGTCATGTCCAATCCAAATTCAAAACCATATCCAAACTCAAGTTCATGACCAGCAAGCCATCAAGGCAGGTCATGTCCAATCCAAATTCAAAACCATATCCAAACTCAAGCTCATGACCAGCAAGCCATCAAGGCAGGTCATATCCAATCCAAATTCAAAACCATATCCAAACTCAAACTCATGACCAGCAAGCCATCAAGGCAGGTCATGTCCAATCCAAATTCAAAACCATATCCAAACTCAAACTCATGACCAGCAAGCCATCAAGGCAGGTCATGTCCAATCCAAATTCAAAACCATATCCAAACTCAAACTCATGACCAGCAAGCCATCAAGGCAGGTCATGTCCAATCCAAATTCAAAACCATATCCAAACTCAAGTTCATGACCAGCAAGCCATCAAGGCAGGTCATGTCCAATCCAAATTCAAAACCATATCCAAACTCAAGTTCATGACCAGCAAGCCATCAAGGCAGGTCATGTCCAATCCAAATTCAAAACCATATCCAAACTCAAGTTCATGACCAGCAAGCCATCAAGGCAGGTCATGTCCAATCCAAATTCAAAACCATATCCAAACTCAAACTCATGACCAGCAAGCCATCAAGGCAGGTCATGTCCAATCCAAATTCAAACCATATCCAAACTCAAGTTCATGACCAGCAAGCCATCAAGGCAGGTCATGCCCAATCCAAATTCAAAACCATATCCAAACTCAAGTTCATGACCAGCAAGCCATCAAGGCAGGTCATGTCCAATCTCAATTTCAAATTCCAAACCATATGCAATCCCAGAATACTTCAAAACCAAACATCAAATATGGCCACAAACCATCAAGGTAGGCTGAATCCAAAACCAAAATCCAAATTGAAATTCCAAAATCGTAGCCACCAAACCTCAATGGTAGGCTCAACCAAATTTTCATACCATATCTTTGACCCCCCCAAAAAAAAAGAAGGGGTAGCCATTTAGCAAGACTAAGTCAACCCAAATCTGGACTTTTTCAGTCCAGACAATTTCCTCCAAAATCAAAGTTTTCGTCTCTACAACAAGGACAAAATAAAATCATAAAAGTAAAAGGCCATCAGCTGCCACCTCAAGATCTGGCAAATCCATCATGATCAAAGGTCTGCAGGTACGGCTCGACGAAAGCCAACCTATGTTCCTACAATCCCAACCTCAAACCGCTTCTCAGTTTTGCGGTGGTTTCAAGGGGAATCAAGAGATTCCAAGAAGGAAGCCGATGTCAAGCAAAAGACTCGGCACTCTGCTAAGTTCAAACAAATCTGGGATCCCATAAAGGAAGCTCAGAAGCTCAAAAGAGATCCAAGCAAATACACCAACAATGTTCAGCAAGAGAGGCAACATCAAAAATGCTCCCTTCCAACATGCTGAATCCAAACACTATCATGGACAAAAAAGAGAAAAGGAATATACAAGAAATCAAGGTATACTCTTCAAGGCTCGGAGAATACCCGAATAGTCAAAGAAAATCCAACTCAGCAATTCAAATCTCGCGTATCGATCCCTGATCGTATACAGCGAATCTCAGTACTTGATAGGCTGGGGGCAATTCCTAACGCCAGTACCCGTCCGTCAAAAAGACGACGTGTTACTTGGGCAGCTGAGGAAAAACCCAAGCTTATAATCTTCTCATGCTATGCCGCCGGGAATGACTCTGGCGAACCAGCTGAACAAATCGCTGAAGCCACTTCAATCCTGCTGAAGCCATCAGGTAATTTGCCAGAAGAAACCGCCAGCCCGGCGGACAAGCTGAAGCACCTGGTCAAGTTCTCCCTCGTATTGATATTTAACATGAGGGAATTCAAATCCCCTTCTTCGAAGAAGCAAATATTCAAGTCGAAGAAGGTGGGCCTTCAACTTCAAACATCAATCCCGTCATCGACTTGCCGACAAAGGAAAATTTCCAGGCTATGTCAGATGACGACAAATATCAAGTGATGCAGCAATCCCAATCTCAAATGGCTGTGCTTCTAAATGAAATGAGGCAGTCTCTGCTCAAAATCAACAAAATCAACATCCAGATGGGGCTGCCCCGACAAATTATCCAGCAGCTTCTACGACTGGTCTTCTTCCTCAAACTACGGTTCAAGACATCATTGATCCGTCCAATATTATGACCCCTCAAGGTGTTGCCATACAAAGGCATGAGATACTGAAGGATTATTCGAGATATGTTCGCTCAGTAGAGCAAAGGTATTCAGGTGGCAGATCCATATTCTGTTCCATATCCAGTACATCATCAATTCAAGAAGCTGCCAGAGATATGCCCTAAAGTCAAAACTATCAAAGTTTAATGGACAGGGGTCGCCATTGGAATATGTGCCACATTATGTTATTTATCCTGGTCGAGCTTGCCATCGGCAAATCTTATCTCTTCAGATATTTTGCAACTTCCTTGATTGAAGTCGCATTTCAATGGTATTCAAAATTCAAGCCCAACTCAGTTACCGATCGGGCAGATATGCAAAAGAAATTCATGAGCCATTTCCAAACGGCTGAATGGAAGGTATCCCTCTTGCCAGATTATCTTCCCTCAAACAGAAGAAAAGGGGAGTCGGCAATCCACTTCATCAAGGGATGGAGAGAGTTTAGCATGAAATGCAATAACCCTCCTGTTCAAGAAGATACAATCCCTATCTGCCAAAAAGGCCTCATATCAACAATCAATGAGAAACTCTTGGGAGCAAATATCAAGAGCTTCGATTAATTGAATTCCATAGTGGCAGACACTGAGATGTTTCTAGCCGAGCAAATGACACAGACATCTCATAAAGGCAAGCTCCCCAAAGAGCGCAATAAGTTAGCAAAAGAAGTCAACATCATTGACTCCTCACCTGATGATGAAGCAAAGGGGGCAACAATCTCTCCTGCCCCAAACAAGAAATCAGAAACCAAAGCTCCACTGCCATCATTGATGGGGCGCATGAAGACTCCTTATTCTTTCAAAAAATAAGAAGCATATTAAAGAGGCTCTTTGATCTCTGCCTCGATAATCAGTTAATATCACTGCTAGAACCAAAGAGGCAGGCAGGTCAGCCAAATCAATCAGCTCAATTTGCCCGTATCACCGTATGGTGGGGCATGCAATTGAAGATTACTACGTCTTCAAAAATGAGGTCCGGAAGATCATTCAAATGGCCTCATATCTATGCAAAATGCTCTGGCTGACCCTCTTCAACTTCATGCTTGGGATCGACCAGAGCAATCTGTCAATGTCATTTATATGACGAGACTTCCAACAAATTCAAATCATCCCGAGGACGGTCATTCATGTAATCCTCCTCAAGATAATTCAGGAGCTCATTCTCTATCAAGATCAAGACATGATCCACATAGAATAATGAGGAAAGTTCAAAGGTAAATATACTCTTATGCATACTCAAATATATTCAGAACTGCCTCCTATGTCGCCATATGCAGACTCAATTGGGTGGCTATCCGAAGATCCTTCAACTCCTGTCGAGCCGGCAAGGTTATATTCTTTCCCTCGACATCTCACTTACTCACTTTTCCGGCTATGCCTTCAATCCGGATTGATGGATTACCGAGCTTCGGCAAAAATATTAGCCAAATACTGCCCATATCATCAAGTGATGGGTCATAGTATCAAAGATTGCATAAGATTCAAAAATGATGTTCAAAAGCTAATTGACCTGAGTATTCATCGGGTCAACCAGCCTCATACTCAACAACCACCAAATGGACCAGCCAACCTGGATCCTATTAGGTGAATGTCATTAATGCATCATCATCCTTTGGTCTTCCTCGGTCATCAGTGGGGGAGCATTCAAATCCATATTTATCCAGTCAATCGTATACAAATGTGCATCTTCAACAACAAGTTTATACTTGACAATCTCAGAAGACAAAGTCTGGTTTCCACACTTAAACCAGCATCATATATCTTTCAAAGTGAAAGGAGATGTATGACTATTGTCTGGATCTCCATGATTTGGTCGAAACTCATATCTGGGAAGGAAATTTGATCAATATGGGAATTCTTTGGCGCCAGCAAATAAGGTGTCACAACGAGCCTATGGTTCAAGTCCAGAATCCCAAGCTCTATATCCAAAGATATGTGAATATTATCATCATCCCCTGGGCTATAGACGATACAAAGTCAAAGCTGAAATGGAGCAATTTAAAATTGATCTTTTTCAATACAGAATGAGAATATCGAAAGAAGTTGCGACAAAGCCAATCTCCCAGCAAGCAGAGGAGTTCGTGGATCATTATCACCAACTCCCATCTTCAATTATTCAAGAAGCAATTAATGCAACCTTTGAGAATGGGTCACTGTCGGCCCTCAAAATCAGCCAGTTCCAAAAGAGTCAACAACTCTACAACTAAGAGGTGGCCCAACAAGAGAAGCATCTCCAAATCATCTTCAGAGCAGAAAGTCATAAGCTTACTTAAAGCTCTTCAGGTATGAAATAAAAATATATACATATATATATATATAACAAAAAAAAAACAACAAACAAACAAAAAAAAAAAACAAAAAAAAAAAAACAAAAAAAAAAAACAACAAAGAATAATAATAATAATAATAAAAGAAGAATGAAAAAGAACAAATGTAGCGTGATGCTGCTGCTGAGGTACCTCAAGTATCAACTTAAAAAAAAAAATCATCAATCAATCAAAATTGAAGAATCAAATCACATATTTAACTCACCAATTTACAATATGGTGTCCAAACCTCAACCAAAGAAGCTATAAATCTCTCCAAGTGATAATACCAAACAGGCTGAAGGTAAGCCAACAATGCTGACATATCAGCGTCGGCCAACAAATAATTCAAATCGCCGTCGCAAGAAAGGGCATGGTAAAGAGCAAAAAGTTGCATCTACTATTTTCAAGAAGCCTGATATCACAAAATCAAGCAGAGTCATTCTCATTTAAGGCAAGGAGTCAAAGCCTCTGCCTGAAGCCGAAATACGGGCGGATTCTTATGTCTTCAACCCTTCAGATGAAGAAGAAGAGCTGTCCAATATGCCTCCTCATACAAAAGAAAGAGCCAAAGTCCCCATGCCTCATCAAATGAGCCGGACAACGCTCCTCTCTTTTCAAATGGAAGGATGTTGATTCCTCTCCTCAAAAGAAATCTGTCAAGCCAAAGAAGCCATCTGAGTCCTCGATAAAGGGATCTCCCTCATCGGACCAGATACGCATCAAGGCTGATGACAAAATCTTTCAGCAACTCAAATCACTCCCCGTTAACCTTACTGTCTAGAAGGCAATTGCTTGGAGTGAGGACTTGAGGGAAACTCTCGTCAAAATACTCCAAGAAACAGAAATATATGAAGCTCATATGCTGATTTCCAAGCTCAAATATATGAAGCACTGGCAGTAGGTGTCGCCTTCACAGATAAAGGAATGCTACTATGCCACAATCGCCCTTTACATATATATGAAGGGACAACCCAATGGCAACAAATTGTGTTGTATCCTGGCCGATCTGGGGGCATCTATCAATATAATGCCTTATAAAGCCCTTGAATCTTTACATCTCATGCCTCATGTGCAACAGGTAAAAGATGTACAAGCCACTGGTTATAAAACCAAAATTCAGGAGAAGCCATTGGAAGAGTCACTGTCAACTTAATTCTTAGGAGCTTCACCACCAAGGTAGCCTTCTATATTATTGATGCTGATACAACATACAGAATATTACTTGGAAGATCTTGGCTATAAAAATTTTGGGTCATCCCATCGACACCCCATCAACGCATCAAGTATGCAAAAGAAGGGAAGCGGTATACAGTCTTTGCTAGTTAAGCCCCGTATCGGGAAGATGAATGCAACTTGACTGCTGCTATTTTATATCTTGGAGGGCCAATCCCTCAACCCCTTGCCCGGTCTAAAGGGAAGGGTAAGCAAATTAAATGCTCAAATGAAGACAGTGAGACTGGCGAGCTTTTTGTGATAAATAAAAGCCTTGCTAAATCTTCTGCAAAGAATTCTCAAAGCAAAGAAATCCGCCCAGAACGGCGGAATATCAGTTATGAAGCTGATCATGTAAGTCAAGTCATTGATGGCGGTATTCCTTTACCACCCAATTGCATGCAAATTTATTCTCCGAAGCAAGAACAAAGTGTTCGACGATTAAAAACTTTTGTCGTCACTTATCAAAGAAAAGAAAGAAGAATGGCTAAGCCAATTCTCTTCTACAAAGGGGAATTGACACTCCCAACTTATACAAAGATGATTTTGGTTGGGAAGACAGCTCCAACAACCAGTTAGAATCAATACAAGAAATGGCCGATATGCCAGCAAAGATTAAGGAGATGTGCAAAAAGCAGAAAATTCCTCATGTACAAGATATCTCCCGGAGAAATTTCTTCAAGCAATTATGGGAACCCTCTCAAGTCCGGGGCCAACCTCCATTCTCCGGAAGGGATACCAGAGGATTAGGTTATGATACCAAATCCTCCTATACAGTCAATGTTGTTGGATCATCATCAGAGGTCTGCAGCACCCATAATAATCAAGAATGTTCCAATTCCAACTCTCAAGAGATTACTTCAGTTCTACCAAATGAATTATCAAATGAAGAGCCATCAGAAGAATTCTGCAAGCAATCTTCATCCATAAATTCTGAAGATACAAATTCCTATGAAGTCTACATCACCAACTCCAATGATGAAGGAGATTTCATAGATCTACAACCAGCTCCCCAAGAAATCGAGGATGGTGGACAAGCCACTATTGATGATTAATTGAACTCAATCTCGGGAGTCAACAAGATCCCCGGCCAATCTTTATCAGCGCCCTTCTTGATGAACAAGAGAGGCAATCCTATCAAATTCTTCTGCTGGAATTCCAAGACTGCTTTGCTTGGAATTACAAAGAAATGCCAGGACTGGAGCCATCAGTTGCTGAACATGAATTATCCATACTGCACACGGCCAAGCCTGTCAAACAAGCTCAAAGGCGTATGCGCCATGAACTAGAACTGAAAGTAAATACTGAAGTCGACAAGCTTTCTGAAGTAGACTTCATCGAGCCATGCATATATCTAATATGGCTCGCCAATATGTTCCAGTGAAGAAAAAGAATGGTCAAATCCGGATATGTATCGACTATAGGGACTTGAATAAAGCATGTCCCAAGGATGATTTCCCAGTCCCAATTACTGAAACAATGGTGGATATGACCACCGGCTATGAAGCCTTGTCTTTCATGGACGGGTCTTCCGGCTACAATCAAGTCCGGATGGCAATCAAAGATAAAGATTACACTGCATTCAGATCACCCAAAGGTATCTTCAACTACAAAAGAATGCCCTTTGGCTTGAAGAATGCAGGAGCCACATATCAAAGAGCCATGACAAAAATATTTGACGAAATGATTCATGATATAGTCAATGCTATGTCGATGATCTCGTCGTCAAAACCAGAAAACGGGAGGACCATCTATATGATCTTCGCCGTGTTTTGAAAGGCTTCGTCAATTCAAATTGAAGATGAACCCTATGAAGTGTGCATTTGGGGTTTCAAGTGGCAAGTTCCTGGGTTTCATCGTCAAATATCGGGGAATAGAAATAGACCCTGACAGAATCAAGGCGATCTAGCAATCGCCACCTCCTCAAAATCTGACCGATTTAAGGTCATTTCAAGGGAAGCTAGCCTATATTAGACATTTTATCTCAAATCTTTCAGGAAAATGCATGCCGTTCGGCAAACTAATGAAGAAGAATGCTCCCTTCATCTGGGATCAAGAATGCCAAACTGCCTTCAAGCAGGTCAAGGAATACCTTCTCGCTCCACCAGTACTGGGGGCACCTATCGCTGGAAAGCATCTTATACTCTATATTTCAGCTATGGATGCTTCTCTGGGAGCTCTACTGGCACAAACAAATGAAAAGGATAAAGAGCAAGCTTATATTACTTAGCAGAAAACTAATTGGTCCGGAACTCCGGTATGCTCCAATGGAAAAAGTATGCCTAGCACTGGTATTTGCTGTAAAGAAATTGAGGCATTATCTGCTGGCTCATGAGATTAAACTCATCTCCAATATGATCCAATCAAATATCTGCTGAGGCAACCCATATTGTCAGGAAGGCTCGCGAAATGGGCTCTGCTCCTTATGGAATTTGATATCATATACATCTCACAAAGGGCAATCAAAGGGCAAGGCTTGGCCGAATTCTTAGCCGCACATCCAGTGCCAGAAGATTCCCCTTTATCTATAAACCTTCCAGAAGAAGAAACTCTTTCTCCTGCAAGTGAAAATTCAGTTCTCGAAGAGGTTGCCACAATTGAGCTACCCTCTTGGGAATTATATTTCGATGGAGCTTCCCGAGCTCTTCATTATACTGATGGTTCTACCACCGTCTCTACTGAAGCAGGGATCGTCTTAGTCACTCCATATGGAGGGATCTTGTATAATTCCTGTGCTCTCATGAAGCCACTCACAAATAATGAAGCCGAATATGAAGCTCTGATTATTGGGCTCCGGCTGGCTCTCGAAATGGGAATCAAAGGCATACAGGTTTACGGTGACTCACAGCTGGTCATCCGACAAATATTGGGCCAGTATGAAGTCCGTAAACCGCAATTGCTTCCATACTATACCACTGTCATGAAGCTCAAAGAAAAAATTCAACTTCTTTGACATATCCATGTGCCGAAAAGTGAAAATTTTCAGGCTGATGCTTTAGCCAAATGGCCTCTGCTATAAAATTGCCTCCTGAAGGGGAATTGGACATAAGTGTCCGTCACAGAAGACTCATGCCCAGTATCCTGACACTGAGTCTAATACCACAGTTGAAGAAGTATATAATACAGAGCTAGATATAACAAATGAATCTGAAGATTGGCGCGAGCCGCTTATCAAAATCAAGAAAGGTTGGCTGCCTCCTGATCAAGCACAGAAAATTCAGCTCTTACGCAGGGCCACCTCATATCAAATAATAGCAGAACAACTATATAAGCTGGTCCATGAAAAGAAAGGACCAGTCCTCCTCAGATGCTTATCCCTCAAAGAAACCAAAATCATCATGAAAGAAGTTCACTCCGGGCTGTGTGGTGCACACCAGGCAGGGGAGAAGATGAAAATCAATATCAAGTTGAAAGGCTTCTACTGGCCTACCATGTACGCGGATTGCATCCAATATGCCCGTACATATCATCAATGCCAAGCTTCGGCCCCGTGCCAAGAAAATCCCCAAATATGCTACATCCCACAGCACCAACTTGGCCGTTTGCCGAATGGGGTATAGATATTGTGGGACCATTCCCACCCTCATCTCAAGGCCATAAGTTCATACTGGCTGCTACAAATTACTTCTCTCGGTGGGCTGAAGCTATCTCATTAAGGGAGGTAACCGGAGAATCAGTCGCCAAATTTGTCAAGCAAAACATAATATGCAGATTTGGGACTCCTCACAGGATCATATCTGACAATAGGTCGCAATTCAGAAATAAAACAATATATGCCTTGGCGGCGAAATTTCATATTGATTGGAGAACATCCTCAGTATATAATCCACAGGCAAATGGGTTGACAGAAGCCTTCAATAAAACCCTCTGTAAATTGCTTGCCAAGATAATCGGCAACAGGAAACGGGAATGGGGAGAAAAGGTTCATGAAGCCTTATGGGCTTATCGAACTGTGTATAAAACCCCTACCGGATGTTCGCCTTTCTCCTTGATATATGGAGCTGAGGCCATGATCCCTATAGAAATTGAAATGGCATCCTGTTGAGTGGCAATCCAAAATAATCTCAAAGCCAAGATCAAAGTCAGATCGAAAGAAGACTTGAGGAGCTCTCCAACCTAGAAGGAAGGCGACTCGAAGCATATAAATCCCTCCAAGTATATCAAGTCAGAATGGTCTGCACTTTTGACAAAATTGGCAAGACCAAGAGCATTCAAGCAAGGAAACCTCGTCATAGTCAAATGCAGAGAAGCAATGGCAAAAAAAAAAAATCGTGCGGCAAATTGCAGCCTACTTGGCTTGGCCTATACATCGTCACCTCGGCATATGAAAGGGGTGCATACATGTTGGTGGACTATAAAGGTAATGTGCCCTTTCCCCCACTCAACGGGAAACACCTGGAATTGTACCACGCGCCAGAGCATGAATTCCCTGGCCAGTCACCAAAACAAAAACCGATCACCCAAAAGGCATGAAGCCGAAAGAGAATGAAAAACAATGAAATGAAGTTTGCAATAGATAGGGGCAAAGGAATCAAAACTTCCACCTGTCCGTCATATACCCCAAACTTGTCAGTCCTTACCAAGCGTGAAGCCAAGGGCATTCCATGTACAAACCCAAATCAAATCTTGACCATAGCCAACAAACCAAAAAGGTAGGCTATGCCAAATCCATATCCAAAACCATAGCCAACAAACCAAAAAGGTAGGCTATGTCAAATCCAAAATACCAAAACCATAGCCAGCAAACCAAAAAGGTAGGCTATGCCAAATCCAAATACCAAAACCATAGCCAACAAACCAAAAAGGTAGGCTATGTCAAAATCCAAAATACCAAAACCATAGCCAACAAACCACAAAGGTAGGCTATGTCAAATCCAAAATACCAAAACCATAGCCAGCAAACCAAAAAGGTAGGCTATGCCAAAATACCAAAATCATAGCCAGCAAACCAAAAAGGTAGGCTATGTCAAAACCATACCAAAACCATAGCCAACAAACCAAAAAAGGTAGGCTATGCCAATCCAAATACCAAAACCATAGCCAGCAAACCAAAAAGGTAGGCTATGTCAAACCATACCAAAACCATAGCCAGCAAACCAAAAGGTAGGCTATGCCAAATCCAAATACCAAAACCATAGCCAGCAAACCACAAAGGTAGGCTATGTCAAATCCAAAATCTCAAAACCATGGCCAACAAACCACAAAGGTAGGCTATGTCAAATCCAAAATATCAAAACCATAGCCAGCAAACCAAAAAGGTAGGCTATGCCAAAATACCAAAATCATAGCCAGCAAACCAAAAAGGTAGGCTATGTCAAAACCATACCAAAACCATAGCCAGCAAACCAAAAAGGTAGGCTATGCCAAATCCAATACCAAAACCATAGCCAGCAAACCACAAAGGTAGGCTATGTCAAATCCAAAATCTCAAAACCATAGCCAGCAAACCAGAAAGGTAGGCTATGTCAAATCCAAAATACCAAAACTATAGCCAGCAAACCAAAAAGGTAGGCTATCTCAAATCCAAAATACCAAAACCATAGCCAGCAAACCAAAAAGGTAGGCTATGCCAAATCTAAGTTCCAAACTCATAACCAGCAAACCATAAAGGTAGGCTACCCTAAAACCAAAGTCTCACCAGCAAACCATCATGGTAGGTGACATCAAGTTCAAGTTCCAAGTTCATATCCCAAGGCCATCAAGGCAACTCATATTCAAATACAATTCCAAATATAGCCACAAACCATCAAGGTAGGCTGAACCAAATAGAAGTCCGAAATTCCATAACCAAAAGCAAAAAAAAAAAAAAAAAACAAAAAAACAAAAAAAAAAAAAAAAAAAAAAAAAAAAAAAACAAAAAACAAAAAAAAAAACAACAAAACCAAACCAAAATCAAAATCAAAACCAAAATCAAAATCAAAAACCAAAACTAAGTCCAGAACCAAATCAACCTAAATCCTACATCCAAATGCAAAATCAAAATCTCATATTCCATCCAGAATATCACAAAGATAAACTGACATGTCCATATCCAAATCCAAAAACAAACCCAATCTCACTCCAATACAAACCCAAATGTAAATCTCTTATCCCTGCCCCAATCTATCAGGGATGGGCGAAATTCAAACCTAAAACCCCAAACCCAACCCAAACTTCATGCCAAAGTCCATACCAATACCCAAAACTAAAAACTTGAAACCAAATAAACTCAAATCTCATACCCATATCCAAATTCAAATTCAAAATACCACAAGGTAAGCCAATGTATTCACGCTCAAACTTAAATCCACCACCAACCCATTCCACGATCAGCCATCATCCATTCCACATCCCAGACTACCACCCATCCCACAATCAGACCACCATCCATTCAACTACCCAAACCAGTCGAGCATCACCAGTCAGGTCAAAAAAAAAGAAAAGGGGTTAAAAATAGAGATACCCCGATGGACTCAAGTATACAATTCACTGTATGTTTGAGGGTAAAAAGATCAAAAAATCCGGCTGAGGTGAAAACCCAAAAATGGCGCTTCAGGCAAAAATGGGCAACCCCTCAACGCGAAAACCCGAAAGGGCGCGTTGGAAAAAGCAAAAGGGGGCCAGTCTTGGTGAAAACCCGAAAGGGCGCTAAGGCTGGTAATGTGAAAAAAAAGAAGAAAAAAAAAAAAGAGAAAAAAATGAAAAGGAGGATTCCTCAGTCCTTCATTCATACATCCACAAAGCTATAAGTCACCACATCACAAACTTACAAAGGGTGACAGATACCACATGCAAAATAGAAAGGAGATCAAGGCAATAAGCCCAATATGCAAGTGTTTATGCTTTGAAACAAAGGCAGGAAGGCTTCTTCCTCTCCAGCCATTCAAATCCAAGTGCAAACCCCTCATCCCGGCACCAGCCATCAAGGAGGGTGAAATTCAAATCCCAAAGCCAAAACAATAAACACCATCCAGAACCTATTCAAACCCAAGTCCAGGGCCAAATCATACCCGAATCTCATGCTCATATCCAAACCCAAATCCAAAATACCACAGAAATAAGCCAGTATACTTATGTTCAAACCCAAATCCATATCCAGGTCCAAATTCCAAATCCAAATTTCCAATCATTGGCCAGATTCAAATTTCGCTCCACAGCCAAATCCCTGGCCGTTTAATCATCCAAATCATCAAGTACTCAATAGTCAAGTCAAAAAAAAAAGAGAAGGGGGTTAAAAAGTAGAGATACCCCGATAGACTAAGTATACGGCTCACTGTATGCTTGAGGGTAAAAAGATCAAAATCCGGCTGAGGTGAAAACCTGAAAAGGCGCTTCAGGCAAAAATGGGTAACCCCTCAACGTGAAAACCCGAAAGGGCACGTTGGAAAAAGTTTAAAGGGGGCCAGTCTTAGTGAAAACCGAGAGGGCACTGGGATTGGTAATAAAAAAAAAGGAAATGAAAAAGAAAAGAAAAAAAAAGAACAAGAAAGGAGGAAAATGAAAAGGAGGACCGCCATTGTCCTTCACCTAGTATTTTACAAAGTCACAAGTCACTTTTTGTACAAACATACAAAGAGTGGTGATAGCTACATGAAAGTCAAAAAAAAGGGGGGCAAGATAATGAGCTCAGCATGTAAATGTCATACTGAAAAGCAGAGGCAGGAAGGCTTTTTCCTCTTCGTCTGTTCAACTTCCTTAACTTGGAAGCTGTCGACTGGCGGAAGTTCCTTCCGTTTCTTACATAGGCAGTTTCTTCTTCAGAATCTATGGCCTCATCTCTAGCCTCCTGATTCAAAGAAGCTCGCGTTCCAGCCGGGCAATGTTTTCCTTCCCGACAATCATGCTCAACACCATCGTCACTCGCAGCATCGCCTACTTGAAAGGCAGAATAAGCTTGAAACTCCAAAAAAAAAGGGGCTTCCTGCATCTCCCCAAAAGTGGAAAGAGAGGATTAGCCACAAATACAGAATATGAATCCATCATCCCCCAAAGAAGAGTTGATCACAGAAGACCTGGTCACCTGAATACAAGGAAAGAAAGTCAATATCAGAAAGAAAACATCATCTTTGAAGACTGTATATGAGCTCAGTAAAGGAAGTCACCTGCAGGATTGATTCCATGGCAGAATATTCCTTGGCAGACATCGGAATATAAGGCCCGACAGGAGCAAAAGAATATTGTTTCGTCGAGACTCTCAGCTCAGCAAATACAGAGGCACCGTCAGATGGTGATTCATTATCATCAATCTCCGGCATAAAATCGGTAGCTGCCCATGAGGAATTCTCACACTCCACTCCACAAAGGAGAGGAGAACCTCCAGGCAAAGAGGCATGGCCGCCCGAAGCAATCGGACCAGCACTTTTCCTCATCTGTCTCGTCATCTGAGGTAGATAAGTCAAAAAAAAAGGGATAAGTGATAAATCAAGAAGAAAAGTCATGAATGACAATGGTGAGAGAAGAAAAGAAAAGAAAAGAAAGCCACCGCCAGATAAGGCGGAATCCGCCACCCCCTTTTTTTCCAGCTCTATTGGGTCTGGAAGAAGAGGGAATTTCAAATGAGTTCACCATTCCTGTCTCCAACAACTTCCGGAGCAAGGATGTTGAGAATTCAAAACAGATACAAAAGAAGAAGAAGAAAGATAGCCGCAAAACCAAGAAGGTCAGCCTCAGTAGCCGAATACCATGCCAAATCTTGGACAAAGCCGAGAAGGCAAGATTCAAGAAAAGATGTCAAATCCATCCAAGCAAATGCCAAAAAGGCAAAGCTCGGAAAAGTGCTATCAATCCAACTGCGAATCAAGTAAGGGTCACAAGTCAAAAAAAAAATCTCTCAAATCAAGTTGTTGAGCAAAGTCAGAAAGACGAGTCTCACCAATTGAATCCTCAAGCCAGAAAGGAAAAATCTCTGAGATAAAATCCAGAAGGCAAAGACCCAGGCAAAGAAAGCCCAAAGTCAGTTTAAGTAAATCCAAGGAAGCGGAGCTGATCGCTCAGAACAAGAAGCATGACAAAGTCGATCGTTGTCCGAGGTTGTCGACTTCACAGTGCAAGTGCTGAAGTGTGTCAACTGTGGCTACAACTTTCCGATTCAAGTTTATTGTCAAGTCATGAGATCAGAAGCACGGCTCGAAGAACGCACGGGACGTCCCCCTCCGCCTTCGGCGTCGGCACACTTCCCGTGGGGGGCATTTGTTGGCACAAAAAAATTTTTGGGCTAATTCTCCATTCTAAAAAAAAAAGAAATGCCCCCTCCCTTAACCGATGGAAGCACCATCGGTTAAGGGGTTTTTTCCCCTTAACCGATGGGAGTTCCATCGGTTGAGGGGAAATTCCTCTCTAACCGATGGAACCACCATCGGTTAAGGGAATTCCCTTTAAAAAAAAAAAAAAAAACCCCAACCGATGGTGCTACCATCGGTTAAGGGGATTTTCCCCTTTAACCGATGGGACTACCATCGGTTGAGGGGTTTTAACCCTCTAACCGATGGTAGCCCCATCGGTTAAAGGGAATTTTCCCTTCAACCGATGAGAGTCTCATCGGTTAGCTTTAACCGATGAGAGTCTCATCGGTTAGAGGGAATTTTCCCTCTAACCGATGGAACTCTCATCGGTTTAAACCCCACTCCCACGCATGTAAGGGGGGGGCCTTCCCCTATAAAAGGCCCCCCATCCCCCCATTTGAAGAGGTGGGCCCGAGGAGGAGCTACAGCCCTCTCCCCAAAAGTGCTGTCCCCTATTTTCTGAAATCCCCAAAGAATAGAAAATTCCAAATTCCCAAAGTTTCCCGATCTCCTCTCTCAATCTCATTTCTTGTGTGAGTGAAGGTACCAAATCTTCTTCCCCGAGTGTTGAGAGGTTATCCGTATGCGGCATCGGCAAACTTTATCGGCTAAAAGTCCGCAATAGCGGCACTGGCCCTCACGGGCTATAGGTTCTAAATACCGTCCATTTGGACATATGGTATTTTAGATACCTTTGTTATTCATGCCACCTCCCATCGAGTTTTAAACTCTCCGGGATGGTGTGTTTGTGCTATATGCATATGTTTCTTAGAGGAGACTCTGCCCAAGTGGAGATTCTGCTCGAGAATATATTCATATATTCACAGATTCGTATTTATATATGTGTTTCTAGAGGAAACTCTGCCCAAGTGGAGATTCAACCTAAGAACATATCTATAAATTTCAAATCTGTGTTTATATTTATATGTTTCTTAGAGGAGATTCTGCCCAAGTGGAGATTCCGCCCAAGAACATGTTTGTATATCACAAATGGTATTTTTATATGCATGTTTCCTAGAGGGAACTCTGCCCAAGTGGAGATTCCGCCTAAGAACATACCTATAAAACTCAAATTTGTGCCTATACACATATGTTTCTTGGAAGGAAGCCCTGCCTATGTCAGAGTTTTCCCTCTAAAAACATATCAATAATCACAAACTTTGTATTTATATACATGTGTTCCCAAGAGGAACTCTGCCCAAATGGAGTCTCCGACTACGGACATGTTTATATAATCATAAATCCGCAATTATATGCGTATGCCTCTCAAAAGGATTCTGCATATGCAGATGGTCCTTTTTGCCGGACACTCCACTCAAAAGGGAATACCGGTGAGAAAATATGCGTAAACTGCAAATTTATGATCGTATATACACATACTTTCTTAAGGGCAAAATCCCTCCGGACAAAGGTTCTTTGGGGACACATGGATATAAGTACATGTTTATATGCATATATCTCCGTGAGGGCATTCCGCATAAGTGGAAACTCTGCCAAAATAAATTTATGAAAATTGTGATAATATATACACATCCAAAGAAAAGAGGACAGGACCCGAACTATGACAGGACCCGAACTGTGACAGGACCCGAACTGTGACAGGACCCGAACTGTGATGGGACCCGAACTGTGCTCAGTTACTCCAAAGAGCAGCATGATGCATACTCACGAGAATTGTGGACAGTTTCCAGAAAGGAACTTCAAATTGACAAGAACGTCCATGGAGATATGTGCATACGTTCTCCGAAAATCATACTCATACAAGTAAAAAGAAATGAATGATGAATGAATGAAACGATGAACGAGGAGAAAGGAAATTCTGCCTCAATTCAGACTTCATTTAAAAGAAGGATGTTATAAAATTAATGTAGCAACTCTTCTAATACAGAAGTGCTACTTTGAATCACAACTTCCCCAAGTTCAGAATCAAATGCACGGGTATATGCCTGTCTGCAATAATAATCCTCAGGTTTTCCAAAATAAAACCTTCAAACAACATCTTTCTCAAAAAAGGAGAGGAGGGAGACCCCAAATGGGTTCACGGAAATATACCCGTTCCTTTCTTAAAAGTCATATCTCGGACTCCACAAAGGGCAGTCTTTTCAAAATGAAACACTCAAAGCCAAAAGTATTTCAAAAATAACCAAAAGAAAAATGATACATCATGACCAGGATTTTCTAAAAAAGTGTGTATTTTCTCATCCCCTTTGCTATGAATGGTATTCGAGTTAAAACTGGTGTTAAAATAATACCAAGAGTCTTAACTCGATGTAAATGTAACATCGACTCCGGTCGATGGAGACAGAGGTCCAGCACATGCTACCTCAATCACCTGATGAGTATAGATACGGGACTCAAGGAGTTCAGATTAAAATACGGCGCACCCGTCCGTTCCTCGGACATCATACCCGTCCGTCCCTCGGACATCATACCCGTCCGTCCCACGGACATCATACCCGTCCGTTCCTCGGACATCATACCCGTCCGTTCCTCGGACATCATACCCGTCCGTTCCATGGACACCCAAAAATACCTTCTCCGCATTGCGCGGACTCTTTCTTCTGTCTGTTAGACAGACTGGCACGCCCCGCAAATCACAATACACAAATCAAAGCATGTGAAATAAATGAATACCCAAATGAAATGAATACATGAACCAGATAAAATGAAATGAGCCAAAAACAAAATCAAATGATATGTCAAAGTGATATCTTTCCCGTGTCAACACAAACCACAAAGGTAGGCTATATCAAACCCATATTCGAAATTCATACCCATATGCAAATTCAAGTCGAAACTCAAACCATAGCCAGCAAGCCCCAAAGGTAGGCTATTTCAAATCCCAAATCCATGAAAAAAAAAAACCTATCCAATAGACTACAATCCCAAAATATGCCATAACCCAAATGCCAGATGCAGCCATAAACCATCAAGGTAGACTGAACCAGATACAAACCTAAGCCTAAAACCAAAACCCAAACTCTAGTCATGGTCAGCAAGCCATCAAGGTAGGCCATATCAAATCCAAAACTCAAATCTATAGCCACAAACCACCAAGGTAGACTAAACCAAAACCAAAACCAGAACCAAAACCAAAACTAAAACCTAAACCAAAATCAAAATCAAAACCAAGTCCAGAACAAAATCAAACCCAAAAATCCCATATTCCAATACCATCAAAACACAGATTCCAGCAAATCCACTCAAGGATCAGCTGAATGTCTCAAGTACAAAGTTCAAAAAAAAAAAGGGAAGAAAGGGGTTAAAAATAGAGATACCCCGATGGACTTAAGGACACAACCACATTGTGCTCTTAAGGGTAAAAAGATCAAAAAAAATCCAGCTGAGGTGAAAACCCGAAAGGGCGCTTCGGGCAAAATGGATAACCCCTCAACGTGAAAACCCGCAAAGGACGCGTTGGAAAAAGCTAAAGGGGGCCAGTCTTAGTGAAAACCCGAAAGGGCGCTGAAACTGGTAATGTGAAAAAAAAAGGAAGAAGAAAAGAAAAAGGGGTTAAAAATAGAGATACCCCGATGGACTTAAGAACGCAACCACATTGTGCTCTTAAGGGTAAAAAGATCAAAAAATCCGGCTGAGGTAAAAACCCGAAAGGGCACTTCAGGCAAAAATGGATAACCCCTCAACGTGAAAACCCGTAAAGGGCATGTTGGAAAAAGCTAAAAGGGGCTAGTCTTAGTGAAAACCCGAAAGGGCGCTAAGATTGGTAATGTGAAAAATAAAGAGAGAAAGCATGAAAGGGGGGACTTCACTGTCCTTCGTTCAATATTTACAGAATCACAAGTCGCTCTGTAACAAACAAGCAGAGCATAATAGTTACTGAATACAAGAGAAAATAGGGCCAGAATAGAAAGGCCTATACATAACTACTTCGATCCAAAACGAAGCCAGGAGGGCTTCTTCCTTTTCAGTCGTTCGACCTCTTTGGTCTTGAAAGAAGTGGAGCGACGATGTTCTTCATCATCCTTAATGAGGGCGACCTTCTCCTTGAGATCTTTGGCGTCGCCCTTGACTTCCTGTTCCAGAGAGGAGCGTGCCTCCTCAAGTTCGCGCTGCAGACGGACAAGATTTTCCATCTCTGCGGTGATCTTCAGCTTCCGTGCCTTCCGGCCTTTACACACCTCAGCAAGTCGGGAGATACATCTATCAACCTCGCTGGCTAATGAACAAATGTCGCCCTCCAAGGTCTGAATACGTCGGTCATAAGGGGCCCAGACCACATTGCTGTGGCGGCGACATACTTCATCCCAGATATCTCTAACAACTTCCGGAGCAGGGGTGGCTGAAAATCCATAACAGATATGAAGCAAGAAGAAGAAGAAAGATAGCCACTCCACATATCTCCTCGGAGGAAAGAGAGTCATAGCCGTTGAGCGAAGCCAAAAAGGTTAACCTCAGCAGCAGGATTCTGCGTCAAATCCTAGATAAAGTCAAAAAGACAAGATTTAGGACAAAGATGTCAGGTCCAATACAAGCAAATGTCAAGAAGGCAGAACCCAAAAAGGAAATATCAGATTCAACCATAAATCAGGTCAGAATCTCGAACCTCAAGAGAGGATTTCAAATCAAGCTATTGAATAGAACCTGGAGGATAAGTTCCAGCGATCAAATTTCCATCCCAACTCTGAGCAAGGTCAAAAAGACAAGCTTCGAAAGGGAAAACTAAATTAAGTATTCAACAAAGCCAGAAAGGCAAGTCTCAAGAAATTTTGGGATAAAGTCGAGAAGACAAAGACCCAGGCAAAAGAAATCAAAGTCAGTTCTGAGTAAATCCAAGGAGCGGAGCTGATGAAGAGGCACGGCGAGACTGATCGTGGCCCAAGATTGCTGACGTCACAGTGAAGTACTGAAGCGCGTCAACTACGGCTACGATTTTTCAGTTCAAATTCCACGGCAAGTCAGGAAGATCAAAGTAAAGCTCAAAGAACGCACGGGACGTCCTCCTACGCCTTCGGCTTCGGTACACTTCCCGTGGGGGGCATTTGTTGGACCTTAAAAATGTTACAGACAACATCCTGGGTACTTTCCTTCAAGGATAAACCAACAACTCTTCAGGCCACGTTAAGTTTCCAAACAAGTCGGAAGAAATTAACGACTTGTACTAAACATTGAAGTACAGATATGGCATGGAAGAAAAATCTAATAGTATGAGGTCTATAAAGACCAAGTGACAAATACAAATACAGACACAGCACGGAACAAGTCCGGCAGCACAAGGTCCATAAAGACCAATTGTGAGATACAGATACATGGAAGAAAAATCCAACAATACGAGGTCCATAAAGACCGAGCATGAAGCACAAGTACAAGTACAAGCACAAGAAGAAGCCGGCGACAGAAGCTCCGAGGATGCAAATGCAACTCGTCACCGGGCAAGACTCCGAGCAAGGGGAGCAGGATTTCAGCAAACCAGTCCCCCCTAAATGAGCCCCTTATAGCCTATTTATAGGCCATCCTCCCCCCATTTCAAAACAACCCTTAGGTCTAAGGGGAATGGGGGGAAGAGAGGGCGGTTGGAGGGGAGGCCCCCTCCAACTTCTGAAACATGAAACCGGTTGGGGGGGTGCTCCCCCCCCAACCGGTTTTATGTAAATCAGGTTGGAGGGGAGGCCCCCTCCAACCTTTTAATATAAAACCGGTTGGGGGGACTCCCCCTCCAACCGGTTTTATATAAAAACAGGTTGGAGGGGACCCCCTCTAACCTGTTTTATGTAAAACCGGTTGGGGGGTGCTCCCCCTCCAACCGGTTTTATATGGAAATCAGGTTGGAGGGGAACCCCCCCCCCAACCTGTTTTATGTAAATCAGGTTGGGGGGGTGCCCACACCCCCAACCGGTTTTATATGGAAATCAGGTTGGAGGGGAACTCCCCCCAACCTGTTTAATGTTAAACAGGTTGGGGGGTGTTCACACCCCCAACTGTTTAATGTTAAACAGGTTGGGGGTGCTCCCCCCCAACCGAAATGGGGTTCTCCCCCCTCCTTCTCCTGTTTATGCAGGGAGGGGAGGAGAGGCCAGCCCCCTATAAAAGGGGAGGCACCCCCTTCATCTGAAAGAGAGGGCAGAAAACCCCATAAGCCCCCATATGCTGGCCACCAAGCCCCAGAAAACCCCCCCTATGCTGAAAAAAACCAGTCCCCATAGGTGCAAAGTCCCCCAAAAAAAATCCCTGCTGGTTGGCAATCCCCCAAGCCTTGTAAACCAGTCCCAAAACCCTTGTAAACCAGTCCCTCCAAGCCTTGTAAGGTCCTGGTTCTGAAGTTTTCAGAAATACAAAAATTTCCGTCTTTCCAAATCTCCTTCCATCCGTTCTTCCAATTCTTTGGTTTGGCGTGAAGGTATTGGTTTGTCCCTTGTTCAATATGGAGTGAGGAGTGCCCGATAACGTAGAAAAGAGCGGGAGATTGCCATCGTATACGGCTCCGACATCTCCCTCGCGCGACATCCCCACATCGAGCAAGTCTCTGTGGGGATCCAGGGGTTTAAATACCGTCCATATCGAGCAAGTCTCTATGGACATATGGTATTTAAACACCCTTTGTTCTCTCTCTCTTGGTATATTTATACCCCACATCGAGCAAGTCTCTGTGGGGGATTCAGGGGTTTAAATACTGTCCATATCGAGCAAGTCTCTATGGACATATGGTATTTAAACATCCTTTGTTCTCTCTCTCTCGGTATATTTATACCCCACATCGAGTAAGTCTCTGTGGGGATCCAGGGGTTTAAATACTGTTCATATCGAGCAAGTCTCTATAGACATATGGTATTTAAACACCCTTTGTTCTCTCTCTCTTGGTATATTTATACCCCACATCGAGCAAGTCTCTGTGGGGGATTCAGGGGTTTAAATACTGTCCATATCGAGCAAGTCTCTATGGACATATGGTATTTAAACATCCTTTGTTCTCTCTCTCTCGATATATTTATACCCCACATCGAGCAAGTCTCTGTGGGGATCCAGGGGTTTAAATACCGTCCATATCGAGCAAGTCTCTATGGACATATGGTATTTGAACACCCTTTGTTCTCTCTCTCTTGGTATATTTCATACCCCACACCGAGCAAGTCTCTGTGGTTTAAATACTCTTTGAATGTTTGTGCTCTAAATGCCTCCATATCGAGCAAGACTCTATGGGTACGAACGTTTAGATGCCTTGTACTCATATGTATATATTCCGTCGAGGAGACTCTGCTCAAGCAGGGATTCTGCTTAAGAGCGTATCTGTATAATCATAATCTCGTGTTTATATGCATATGTTTTCTTGAGGAAACTCTGTCTAAACAGAAATTCTCCTCAAATACATACTCATATAATTGTGAGTCTATGTTCATACGGATATGAATCCTGAGTTGAACTCTGCCTATGCAGGGGTTCCACCCGAGAACATATCCATATAAGTACAATCATATGTATATATTTCCTTAATGATACCCCGTCAAAACGGAAATTCCATCCTAAAATTTACTCGTTTCAACTAAAATTTTGTCTCTGGAAATGAGTATATACTCAGAAGATAATTTCGCTAAGACGGGCATGTTCTCGCCCATGGCAAGCTGTATGACAAGTTTCACAAAAGAAACTCATACTCTTTTCAAAAAGACAACCCTATTTTCCAAACTCGGACCCATTATGTTCAAAATAAACAAAGCAAAAAATGTTGTCTTGAAATTTCTTACAGATGCATATACTCTCGCCCACGCTATGAATGGTATTCGGGTTGAAACAGGTGTTAATACGACATCTAAAGCTTTTAACTCGATGTAAATGTAACATTGGTTCCGATCGATGGAGACAGGGGTCCAGCACACGCCACCCCAATCGCCTGATGATTAAAAGGCACGGAATCAAAGAAGTTCAGATCAAAACACGGCGCACTCATCTGTTTCACGGATATGTAAAAATTCTTTCTCTGCATTGCGCAGACCCTTACTTCTGCCTGGCAGGCAGGCTGGCACGCCCCGCAATACAAAGTCAAAAGATAAATGAACAAACATCCTTCAAATGAAGGAAGGAGAAGAGAGAAAATTTTCCCGTGTCCACAGGGACCTCCAACCTTTTTTATAAAACAGTTGGGGAGATCTCCCCCCCAACCTGTTTTATATAAAACTGGTTGGGGAAGATCCTCCCCCAACCGGTTTTATATAAAACTGGTTGGTGGACCTCCAACCTTTTTATATGAAACAGTTGGGGAGATCTCCCCATTGGGGGACCTCCAACCCTTTTTATATAAAAAAGGTTGGGGAGATCTCCCCCCAACCGGTTTTATATAAAACTGGTTAGGGGAGATCCTCCCCCAACCGGTTTTGTATAAAACCGGTTGGGCCTTCTCCCTCTCCCTCCTGCGCATGTAAACAGGGTGGCCCTCCCCTATAAAAGGGGAGGCACCTCCTCCATTCCAAGTGGTGCATGAAGCCCCACAAATCCCCCCTTTATGCTGAAAAAACCAGTCCCCATATTGAAGAGGCAACAAGCCCCATAGAAACCCCCCATGCTGCTCAAATCCCTGTAAAAACCAGTTCTCCAAGCTTTGAAAAGCTCCCACTGTCTTCTGAAAATTCAGAAATAGCAAGAATCTCCTTCCATTCCCCTTCAACCTGTTCTTCCAAGTTGTTGGTTTTGGCGTGAAGGTATTGGTTCACTATTCGCTCGATATGGGGTGAGAAGTGTTGGATAGTGCAGAGGGGAGGGGGAGATCGCCATCTTATACGGCTGTGAGAATTATTTTTTTTTAACACTTTAAAAATTTTAAATTTTATCTATGGATTTGATTTGTTTGGGTTTTATTTATTTATATGGACATGGTCTTATTTTAGTTCATTTGACCTCCCTCACTAACCGCGGTTAGTGTTAATTATATCAGCGCAAAGGGCTGAACACCCTTGATTAACCATCAGACAAACCCTTAGAAAAAGAACATAACTCACATTTGCATGAAATGAATGTGCGTGAAGGGAAACATAGTTGCAGACATGCAATCTATTTTTTTTTATTTTTTGATATTTATTGATTTTTAAATGTATTTTCTCATTTTTTGGTATTTTAGGATTATTAATTTCATTTATTTATCTATTTTCGTTATTTATTTACTTACATTATGATTATGTGAATTAAATTAACATTTTTATTTATTATTTGATTTAGAAGGTGTTTAACTTAGGTGGATTAAAATTGATGTGAAATATAACTTGTTTGTTGATTTTATGTTATTGAAGATTAAATAATAATGTTTGGAAAATATTTCGTTAACTTTTGTCGTTGATTTTGGTTAAGAAATTAAGTAGTGCAGTGTTTTAAATAAACGTGACACTACGTGAAATAATTCGTATGACGTATGATGGGATGATTAGAAATAGCACATAGGCCCATTAAATCACACATGAGAATTTGTCAAATGTTGGCCCAATAAGCACACAATATCTCAATTGATTGTACGGGAATACAAGTCTGGCCCAATAAGCAGTCCCAGGCCCAATAAGAAAATTGGCCCAATAAGGTAAGCCCAATAGACCTTTTTTTATAAACTTGAGAGAAAAGAATCGTGCCTTGCACGATGATCTTTAGGGCTGCCTTGCAGACCCTTTTTCCAGACTGCCTTGCAGTCTTTTTTCCCGAAGCCTTGCTCGGGTTTTCTGGCTCAGAAAAAGCTCTCCCTCCCTGGGGAGCCCCAGGGCTTCTTATATAATGGTTGGGCAAAAGAAGCCCGGCCGGAAGGTTTGCGCACCCTCCCCGGAGGTCTGCGCGTTTGTCCAGGGGGTTTTGTGCAGTTTTCCAATTGCATATTTGCGTTTTAGCCCCTATTATTTCCTTCTTTCTTTTTTCCCTTTCCATTTTTCGGTTGGGCCTTCCCGAGTTGGTCTGCGTGAAGCAGAGCAGGGGAGGAGGGCGGCCTCCCTCTTCCTTCCTTCTCCTGCCGGCGGCAGGGCAAACAGCAGCAGCGACGGAGGGGCCAGTGGCGGCGGCGGCCAGCCAAGCAGGGCGGTGGCGGCAGGGCAAACAGCAGCAGCGACGGTGCGGGCGAGCAGGGGGAGGCCCGCGGCGACCAGGGGAGGGGGGCGGCGGCAGCGGTGCTGGGCGCCGGCAGCAGTGGTGGCGCCGAGCGGCGGCGCCGGCGAAGGGAAGAGGCGGCGGCAGCGCCGCCGGGCCCAGGCGGCAGTCGCAGGCAGGGGGACCTTTAGCAGGGACCCCACCCTTCTCTCCCTGTCTCCTGCAAGCAGCAGGTGAGGAGGAGAGGGGTGGCCGGACTTCTACAGGTATCTCTCTCCCCCTTCTTCATCTTTTTGTCCAAAACACCAGATGGGAGGCCATCGACCCCGTCCATCCATTTTCTCTGTTTTTCCCTTTCTTCAATACACCGATTTCTGAAACCTTTGCTCAATGGCCATGCCTCTGATTTAAGATGCATATTGCAGTTTTTTTTTTTTTGTAACTTCATGATTCTTCCCCATGGGAAGGCAGACCAAAAATATGGCACAACAACGGCATCAACATCTCCTCCCACCCCCCCCCCCCCTAGGGGTCTTCTTCAAAGTTCCATAATATATTTCATATCCTCACATCGAGCAAGTCTTTGTGGGGATTTTTCGGGGTTTAAGTACTGCTCATATCGAGCGAGTCTCTATAGACATTGGTATTTAAATACCCTTGTATATTTGTGCTCTAAATACCTCCATATCGAGCAAGTCTCTATGGGCATGTGTATTTAGAGGCCGTTGTACTTATATGTATATGTTTCTTCGAGGAGACTCTGCCCAAGCGGAGATTCTACCCAAGAACATATTCATATGGTCATAATTTCGTGCTTATATGCATATGTTTACTTAAGGAGACTCTGGCCACACAGAGGTTCTGCTCAAGCACATACTCATATAATCACGTTTTCATATTCATATGTGTATGATTCTTAGGATGAACTTTTGCCTGCATAGAGGTTCTGCCCGAGAGCATATCCATATAAGTATAACTTCATGTATATTTTCTCAAAGGGGACTCTGTTTAAACAGAAATTCTACCCAAGGATTTACTTATATGTCCGTAACCACATGCCCACATGCATATATTTCCAAAAGGAAAATCTATTCAAATGGAAATCCCGGAAGATATTCGCATATTCATAAAAGTTTTGTTCATACAAGTATATCCTTGGGGAGAAATCCAATCCCGATGAAGTCCTCATCAGAAATATGTTCATACGTCCACATGTATATGAGGAAGTCTCCTTTGAACGGAAAGAAATGAGTATACCCGAACTTTACTGGCACGGGCATGTTCCTGCCCATAATGGGCCATATGACAAGTTCTACAAAGGAAGCTCATATTCTCTTACAAACCATAAATGTTCCTTTCAAAAAGATAATTCCATTATCAAACCAAAAACTTGTTTTCTTCAAAGCAAAAAAAAAAGGGAAAATGTTGTATCAGGATTTCTTATGGATGCATATATTCTCGCCCATGCTATGAAATGGTATTCGAGTTGAAACTGGTTGTTAATATGACACCTAGGGCTTTTAACTCGATGTAAATGTAACATCGGTTCCGATCGATGGAGACAGGGGTCCAGCACACACCACCCTAATCGCCTGATGATTAAATGGCACGGAATCAAAGAAGTTCAGATTATAAACGGCGCACTCATCCGTTTCACGGATATACAAAAATTCTTTCTCTGCATTGCGCAGACCCTTACTCCTGCCTGGCAGGCAGGCTGGCACGCCCCGCAATACAAAGTCAAAAAACCTCAAACAAAAATGAACAAATACTTTGAACAAAGCAAATGAAGAAGAAAAAAAAATTCCCGTGTCCACAGCTGGCACGCCCGGTGGGACCCCTTCTCACCATTCATAGCAAAAGGGCGAGATATATGCATCTTTCTTCATAAAAATCCTAATATTGATGATTTCCCCTGAAGGTACTCCTTGAAGATACTCCGTGGAGGCACCTCAAAGGTACCTGGGCGAAGAAAAGCAAATCCCAAATCGTTGCAGATGGCCATCACTTATGGACCGTTCGTCGTCAACAACCATACCAGGTTTGGCTACCTGGCGACATGGTTTGCCGAGTCGGAATCGGAAGGCGAATCGGGTTGCTCCTGATTCGCTCCGATTCCCCCCGAATCGGTCCGAATCGGACCGATTCGCATGGGTATATTATATATAATATATAATATGATATATATATATATTGCAGATATATTATATGTATTACATATATGATATAATATATATATATATTTATATTATATATAAAGGGAATCGGGGCGAATCAGGCGAATCAGGGATCGGGTTTCCCCTGATCCGCTCCGATTCGGGGGAATCGGGCCGATTCGCCCCGCCATGACAAACCATGCCTGGCGACTCCGATCGTATTCGGAGATTTCCCAGCAGTTGTCGGATCCTCTTACTTCCTAGGGGTGGTTCCGGCTCGTCAAGAGGAGGATCCTGCTCAAAAGCTTCCCTCCAACAAACCAACAAAGAAGATCAGCAGGATTCATGCTAATACTCAAGCTCGTCCTGCTACCATCGACAGGGGCACCCAAATGCCCTCCAAAAACAATGCTGCCAAAGGGACCAAATCCTACCCAGCTCGAATCCGGACTTTCTCGGTCCAAATAATTTCCTCCCAAATCATAGCTCCCGTCTCCTCACAATGGGGGCAAAACAAAAATCACAAAAGCAAAAGGCCGCCTGCTGCTACCTTAAGATCCGGCAAGTCCATCATGATCGGAGGTCTGCGGGTGCAGATTGATGGAAGCCAACCTATCATACAACTTGATAGGCATGTCCCAACAATTCCGACCTCGAACCGCTTCTCAGCTTTGCGGTGGTGCCGAGAAGAACAAGAAGTTTCCAAGAAGGAAGTCGGTGTTAAACAAAGCACCCGGCATCCACCAAAGTTCAAACAAATCTGGGTCCCCAAAAAGGAGGCTCAGAAGCTCCAAAAGATGCAAGCCAATACATCAACAACATTCAACAAGAGAAGCAATATCAAATAGGCTTCTCGTCAACATGCTGAACCCAAGTACCATCAAGGATAAAAAGAAAAGGAATATACAAGAGATCCAACTATACTCCCCAAGGCCCGGAGAATATCCGGGTAGCCAAAGAAAATCCAATTCATCAACTCAAACCCCGCGTATCGATCCATGATCGTATACAACGAATCTCAGTATTTGATAGGCTCGGGGCAATTCCAAATGCCAGTACCTGTCCGTCAAAACGATGACGCGTTACTTGGGCAGCTGAGGAAAAACCCAAACTTATAATCTTTTCATGCTATGCTACTGGGAATGACTCTGGCGAACCAGCTGAACAACTCGTTGAAGCCATTTCAAATAATCCCACTGAAACCATCAGGCAATTCACCAGAAGAAGCCGCCAGCCCGGTGGACAAGCTGGAGCACCTGGTCAAGTTCTCCCTCGTATTGATATTCAACATGAGGGAATTCAAATCCCCTTCTTCGAAGAAACAAATATTCAAATCGAAGAAGGTGGGCCTTCAACTTCAAACATTAATCCCGTCATCGACCTGCCGACAAGGGAAAATTTCCAAGCCATGTCGGATGATGACAAATATCAAATGATGCAGCAATGCCAATCTCAAATGGCTATGCTCCTACATGAAATAAGGCAATTGATCTCTGCAAGCCTCCGGCATCCGGCGGAGCCAGGCTCCACTCAACATCAACAACAAAGTCAACATCCAGATAGGGCTGCTCCGGCGAATCATCCAGCGGCTTCTACAACTGGTCTTCTTCCTCAAGGTACGGGTCAGGATATCATTGACCCATCCAATATTGTGCTTCCTCGAACAGAAGCAGTTCAAGGTGCCGCCATACAAAGGCATGAAATACTGAAGATCATTCAAGATATGTTCGCTCAGCAGAGCGAAGGTATTCAGGTGGCAGATTTATATTCTGTTCCATATTCAGTACATCATCAATTCAAGAAGCTGCCAGAAACTTGCCCCAAAGTCCCGAAACTACCAAAGTTCAATGGGCAAGGGTCACCACAAGAACATCTGACACAGTATACTATTGCCTTGGGCGAGCTCACCATCGATGAGTCATATCTTCTCAGATATTTTGCAACTTCCTTGACTAGAGTCGCGTTTCAATGGTATTCAAATCTCAAGCCCGACTCAGTTGCTGCCTGGGTAGATAAGCAGAGAAAATTCCTCGACCGCTTCCAGATGTTTGAGAGGAAAGTCTCTCTTGCCGAGTTATGTTCCCTTAAACAAAATAAAGGGGAATCGGCGTTAGACTTCATCAAAAGGTGGAGAGAGTTTAGCATGAGATGCAACCACCCTCCCGCTCAAGAAGATGCGATTCCTATTTGCCGAAAAGGCCTTATATCAACAATCAATGAGAAACTCTTGGGAAGAAATATCAAGAGTTTCGATCAATTAAATACTGCAGTAGCAGAGATTGAGGTATTCCTAGCTGAACAAATGGCTCATGCATCATACAAAGTTAAGCTCTCCAAAGAGCGCAAACAACCAACAAAGGAGGCCAATGTTATTGACTTCTCACCTGGTAATGAAGCAAAGGGGGCAACAGTTTCTCCTGCCCCAAAGAAGAAATCAGAAGATAAAGCTCCAGTGTCGTCATTAGCAGAGCGCATGAAGACTCCTTATTCTTGCAAAAAGGAGCATACTAAGAGGCTCTTTGATCTCTGCCTCGACAACCAGTTAATAACACTGCCAGAACCAAAAAAGCCGACAGATGTTAGTAAAATCAATCAGCCTAATTATTGCCCATATCACCGTATGGTGGGGCATCCAATTGAAGATTGCTATGTCTTTAAAAATGAAGTCCAGAAAATGATCCAAGGAGGCCTCATATCTATGCAAACTGGTCTGATCGACCCTCCTCAGCCTCATACTTGGGATCGACCAGGGCAATCTGTCAATGTCATACATGTGACAGAATTCGCAACAAATTCAAATCATGTTGAGGCCGACCCTCTATGTGATCCTCCTCAAAACAATTCAGGAGCTCATTCTCCACCAGAATCAAGACATGACCCACATAGAATAATGAGGAGAGTTCAAAGGCAAATCCAACGCCTCCAGCAAGGCCAACAAGAGTTGCGCCAAATTGTGCAGAGCGTGGAGAGACGTCAAGATACTCCTGCTCAGGTACCTTGCACTCCACAAATTGCTCCTATACAGGCACAAATATATTCGGGGCTGCTTCCTATGTCACCATATCCAGACTCAATTGGGTGGCTATCTGAAGGTCCTTCAACTCCTATCGAGCCGATAAGATTATATTCTTTTCCTCGGCATCAAACTTTTCCACTCTTCCAATTGTGCCTTCAATCCAGACTGATGAAGTATTCCGCTCCGGCAAAAATATTAGCCAACTATTGCCCGTATCATCAAGTGATGGGTCATAGCATTGAAGACTGTACAAGATTCAAAGATGATGTCCAAAGGCTAATTGGACAAGGATCAATTAACCTGGGTGTTTACCAGGTTGATCCTCCACAGCCTCATACTCAACAACCACCAAATGAACCTGCTAACCCTGGGTCCTACTCGGTAAATGTCATCAATGCCATATCATCTTCTGGTCTTCCTCAGTCAACAACAGAAGAATGGCAAAATCCATATTTATCTAGTCAATGGTATACGAATGCGCGTCCTCTACAACGACGCTCATTCAATGAAAAGAATACCAAGCTTATCTTTGATAATCTCAGAAGACAAAAGCTAATTCAGGTATTCCCACCAAAACCCCATATTTTCACAAGTGAAGAAGAGATGCATGAATACTGTGAATACCATTCCATGGTCGTGCATCCCACCAAAGATTGTCCAGAGCTTCATGACTTGATCGAGTCTTATATCCGGGAAGAAAAAACTGATCAATACGGGAATTCCCTGGCATCAGTAAATGGGATGTCACAACAAACATATGATCCAAATCCAGAATTTCAAGCTTTCTATCCAGAAATATGTGAATAATATCATCATCAACTGGGCTATGGACGATACAGAACCAAGGCCGAAATGGAGCAAGCCAAAATTGGTCTTTTTCAATATAGGAATGGAATACCAGAAGAAACTGCGGCGAAGCCAATCTCGCAGCAAGCTGAGGAGTTCGTGAATGATTACCGCCAACTCCCATCTTCAGTTATTGAAGAATCAATCAATGCCACCTTTGAGTCACAAGCCCAAGAAGGTGGTTGGATCACTGTGGGTCCTCGAAGATCGAGCAACCACAAGAAACCCAAGAAACCTATAAAGGGTAGCTCTAGTAAAAAGAGTGTCCCTAAGCCATGCTCAGAGTAGGAAGTTAAAAACTCACTCGAAGCTCTGCAGATAAAGAATAAAGAAAAGAATAGAAGAAAAAATGAAAAAGGAAAATGAAGAAACAAATGGAGCGTGAAGCCGCTGCAGAGGCGCCACAAACCCTCACACCTCTTCAGATACTCCAAAAGTTAATTGATGATCTGGAAGAGTATATACCTCCCAGGCCTTCTGACAAGCCTACCCTTGATCAGTATATGCCATGGGATGATCTGGAGCGAAAAACCCGGCTCCGGAGATTACTCTATCAATACAGGTAGAGGCCATGGAAAAAGGAGAACATCATCTCTCAGCACGATTGAAGTCTATATATGAAGATCGTGAAATTACTATCAAAGAGTTGGATTCTATGCTCAACTCCCACGTCTGCAATATGGTATCTATACCTCCACCTAAGGAGCTACAAATCCCTCCAAATGATGATACCAAACAAGTTGAGGATAAGCCAACAATGTTGACGTATTAGCGACGGCCGGCAAATAACCGCCATCGCAAGAAGGGACGTGGTAAAGAGCAAAAAGCTACATCTACCACTCCAAGAAGCCTGACATCACAAAGTCAAGCAAAGTTATACTCTTTCATGGCGAGAAATCAAAGCCTCTGCCCGAAGCTGAGATACGGGCAAATTCCTATGTCTTCGACCCTTCAGATGAAGAAGAAGAGTTGCCCAATATACCTTCTCATCTGGAAGAGAAGAGCCAAATTCCCTATGCCTCATTGAATAAGCCGGACAACGCTCCTCCCTTTCCAAATGAAAGGCTATTAAATCCTCTCTCTCAAAAGAAATCTCGCAAGTCAAAACAGCCGTCTGAATCCTTGATTGAGGAGTCTCCCTCCTTCAATCAGACCCGCATCAAGGCTGATGACAGAATTCTTCAGCAACTCAAATCGCTCCCCGTCAACATCACTGTCTGGGAGGCGATTGCTTAGAGCAAAGACTTGAGGGAAACTCTCGTCAAAATACTCCAAGAACCAGAAACATATGTAGCTCATATAGCTGATTTCCAAACTCAAATATATGAAGCACTCGCAGCAAATGTCACATTCACAGATAAAGACATGTTGCTATCTTCTCCATGCCATAATCGCCCTTTATATATGAAGGGGCAGGTCAATGACATCAATTTGAACCGGATTCTGGTCGATCCAGGGGCATCCATCAACATAATGCCCTACAAAACCTTTCAAGCTCTACATCTTATGCCTTATGTGCAGCAGGTAAAAGATGTGAAAATCACTGGCTTCAACTTAAAATCAGAAGAAGCCGTCGGAAGAGTTACCGTCAACCTATCTCTTGGAGATTTCGCCACCAAGGTAACCTTCTACATTATCAATGCTGATACAACATACAGAGTATTGCTCGGGAGGCCTTGGTTACATGAAAATTGGGTCATCCCGTCAACACTCCATCAGTGCATCAAATATGCCAGAGAAGGGAAACAGTATACAGTCTTTGCTGATCAAGCCCCATTCCGGGAAGATGAATGCAACCTCACTGATGCCCCCTTATATCTCGGAGGACCAGCTCTTCAAACCCCTACCCAATCTAAAGGGAAGGGTAAACAAGTCGAATCCTCTGATAAAGATAGTGAGACTGGCGAGCTTTTTGTAATAAACAAGAATCTTGCCGAGCTCCATGCAAAGAATTTCCGAAGTAAAGCAATCCGTCCAGAAAAGCAAAACATCAATCATGAAGCTGACCATATAAGCCAAGTCATCAACGGGAGCATTCCTCTGCCTCTCAATTGCATGCAGATCAGCTTCCCAAGGCAAGATCAAAGTGTTCGACGATTGAGAACATTTGTCGTCACTTACCAAAGAAAAGAAGAAAAAGAAAAGGCCAGAAAGGCATCAAAGCCAATCCACTTTTATAAGGGGGAGCTAGTACCTCAGACATTCCTAGACGATGATTTTGATTGGGAAAATGAAGCCCAAAATCATCCTGAGCCAATAGAAGAAATGGCAGATATGCCGAAAAATATCAAAGAAATGTGCAAGAAGCAAAACATCCCCCATGTGTAAAATGCCTCTCGGCGAGATCTCTTCAAGCAATTATGGGAACCTTTACAAGTGCGAGGACAACCTCCGTTTCCCAGAAAAGATACAAGAGGACTAGGTTATGAAGCCAAGATCTTCTTCTCAGCCAATGTAGTTGGGCTACTGCCAGCTATTTGCCATGCAAAAAGCAACCAAGCATCTTCTAGTTTCAATTCTCAAGAGAATATTTCCCGTCCCACCAAGGGATCATTGGATGAAAAGTCATCAGAAGAATCTGACGAACAACCTTCATCAGTAAATTCAGAAGATACAAATTTACATGAAGTCTACGTCGCCGATTCCGACGACGAAGAAGATTTCATAAACCTGCAACTGGCCCCTTGAGAAATTGAAGATGGAGGACAAGCTACTGTTGATGAATTGATTGAGCTCAATCTTGGGGATCAAGAAAACCCCCGGCCAGTCTTCATCAGTGCCCTTCTCGACGAACAAGAAAGGGAATCTTATAAAATCTTCCTTCTGGAATTCCAAGACTATTTTGCTTGGAATTACAAAGAAATGCCCGGGCTGGAGCCATCAGTTGCTGAGCATGAATTATCTATACTTCATACAGCCAAGCCTGTCAAACAAGCTCAAAGGCGCATGCGATATGAGCTGGAATTGAAGGTAAATGTTGAAGTCAACAAGCTCTCTGAAGTAGACTTCATCGAGCTGTGCATATATCCAATCATGGTATGTAATCTCGCGAGATTCTCGTGAGATCTCGCGAGAATATCAGTCTCGGCCCCTTCCCGAGAAACGAGAAGACCAAGATGCCTCTTCAGGCAGGGTTGTCAGGACTCAGGATCCTCTTCAGGCAGGGTTGTCAGGATCCCCTTATTTACCTGAATATCATTTAAGTAAATGTTTTTACTTAAGATATTACATGTAAATAAGGAAGTACCCCTCATTTAAGGAAGTACCCCTCATTTGAATCCAATAAAAATATCAAAAAAATCATATCTCTTACAAATAAAAAGTCAACTCTCCCATCCAAGAAGAAAATTGCGATTTCGGTGGTTCTATCAAAATAGCGACTTTCTAATCTTTCATAATTTGACATATCTAAAAATTTCATAATTCAAATAAACCTAATAGAATACTAAAAATCTAAAGTCCGGTAAAAAAAATCAAACGTGCATGACTTCTCCATGGGAGCTACTCTCCTACTGACAGCACTTAGTCTGCTCGAGACCTCTCAGGATTTGGTCAAACCTAAGCTATCATCACCTAAACTCATGAGATTTTTCACTTTCTGAAAAGAAACTAGAATCCTAAGGAGAGAAAAATGAAAACGCACATCCTGAATCCCAATTCCCACACTCTTGTAGTATGATATATGTGAACCTATGTCATCCATGGTTGAGGCCTGAGAATGAATGCAATTATCTATGTTCCTTAAGGAATTATCTATGTGAACCTATGCGATCCACGCTTTTATGTTATCCTGATCTCCCGAGATCTCTCGGAGATCTCTTCGAGATCTCTTCTCTTTGACCATCCCGAGACGAAGCCGAGATCCGATATGGCAAACCTTGTATCCAATATGGCTCGCCAATATTGTTCCAGTAAAGAAGAAGAATGGTCAAGTCCGGATATGCATCGACTACAGGGACTTGAACAAAGCATGTCCCAAGGATGATTTTCCTATCCCAATCACAGAAACAATGGTGGATATGACCACCGGTCATGAAGCTCTATCTTTTATGGACGGGTCTTCAGGCTATAATCAGATCCGGATGGCGATCAAAGATAAAGATCATACTGCATTCAGATCACCCAAAGGTATCTTCAATTACAAAAGGATGCCCTTTGGCCTGAAGAATGCAGGGGCTACATATCAAAGAGCCATGACCAAGATATTCAATGAGATGATTCATGATATAGTCGAATGTTATGTGGATGACTTAGTCATCAAAACAAAAAAAACGGGAAGATCATTTGTTAGATCTTCGCCGTGTTTTTGAAAGACTTCGTCAATTCAAACTAAAAATGAACCCCATGAAATGTGCATTTGGGGTTGCAAGCGGCAAATTCCTAGGCTTCATCGTCAGATATCGGGGAATAGAAATAGACCCCGACAAAATCAAGGCAATCCAACAACTGCCGTCTCCTCAAAATCTGACCGAGCTGAGGTCATTTTAAGGAAAATTAGCCTGTATCAGGCGATTTATCTCTAATCTCTAGGGAAGGTCCATGCCCTTCGGCAAACTCATGAAGAAAGATGCTCCTTTCATATGGGATCAAGAATGTCAAGCTGCCTTCGAGCAAATAAAAGAATATCTCCTCACTCCACCAGTGTTGGGAGCCCCAATCACTGGAAAGCCTCTTATACTCTATATTGCAGCCATGGACGCCTCTTTGGGAGCTCTATTAGCACAAATAAATGAAGAAGGTGAGGAGCAACCTCTATATTATCTCAGTAGAAAGCTGATCGGTCCAGAACTCCGATATGCTCCAATGGAGAAAGTCTGCCTAGCACTGGTGTTCGCCGCCAAGAAATTGAGGCATTATCTGCTGCCTCATGAAGTTAAACTCATCTCCAAGTATGATCCACTCAAATATCTATTGAAGCAACCCATATTATCTGGAAGACTCGCAAAATAGGCATTGCTCCTCATGGAATTTGATATCTTATACGTCCCACAAAGGGCAAGGCTTGGCTGAGTTCTTGGCTGCACATCTAGTGCCGGAAGATTCTCCCTTATCTATAGATCTTCCAGATAAAGAAACTCTCTTCTGCAAATGAGAGAGATAATCGAGTCCAAGAAAATCCAGACTCCCGAGAGGTCATCACAATTGAATTAGCCTCTTGGGAATTATATTTCGATGGAGCTTCTCGGACTCTCCACTATACAGATGGTTCTGCCCACCTCTCTACCGGGGCAGGTATTGTCTTGGTCACTCCCCAAGGAGGAATATTATATAATTCTTGTGCTCTTATGAAGCCGCTCACAAATAATGAAGCTGAATATGAAGCTCTAATTATTGGACTCCGGCTGGCTCTCGAAATGGGGGTCAAAAGTATACAAGTTTATGGTGACTCACAGCTGTTCATCCGACAAGTGTTGGGCCAGTATGAAGTCCGAAAGGAACAACTGCTTCCATACTATATCGCGGTCATAAAGCTCAAAGAACAATTCAACTTCTTCGACATATCTCATGTGCCAAGAAGTGAAAATTCTCAGGCAGACGCTCTTGCTAAATTGGCCTCTGCTATAAAAATGCCTCCCGAAGGAGAATTGGACATGATTGTCCGTCATAGAAGACTCATGCCGAGTGTTCTCGACGGTGAGTCTGATATCACAATTGAGAAAGTATATACTGCAGAAGGAGATACAACAAATGAATTTGAAGATTGGCGCGAGCCAATTATCAAAATCAAGCAAGGTTGGCTACCTCCTAATCGAGCTCAGAAAATTCAGCTTTTACGTAGAGCTGTGTCATATCAATTAATAGGAGACCAGTTATACAAATTGGTCCACGAAAGATGGGGACCGGTCCTCCTCAGATGCTTGTCTCCCAAAGAGGCCAAAATCATAATGAAAGAGATTCACTCCGGACTGTGTGGAGCACACCAGGCAGGAGACAAAATGAAAATCAATATCAAGTTAAAAGGTTTCTACTGGCCTACCATGTACGCAGACTGCATCTAATATGCCCGTACATGTCATCAATGCCAAGCCTTCGCCCCTGTGCCAAGAAAATCACCAAATATGTTGCACCCTACGACACCAACTTGGCCCTTCGCAGAATGGGGAATGGGTATTGTAGGACCATTCCCACCCTCATCTCAGGGTCATAAATTCATATTGGCTGCCACAGATTATTTCTCTCGATGGGCTGAAGCTATCCCGTTAAGGGAGGTAACGGGAGAGGCCGTTGCCAAATTTGTCAAGCAAAACATAATATACAGATTTGGTACCCCTCACAGGATTATATCCGACAATGGGTCACAATTCAGAAAAAAAACAATCTATGCCTTGACCGCCAAATTTCATATTGATTGGAGAACATCTTCAGTATACAATCCACAAGCAAATGGGTTGGCAGAAGCCTTCAACAAAACCCTCTGCAAGCTGCTCGCCAAAATAGTCGGCAATAGAAAGCGGGAATGGGGAGAAAAAATTCATGAAGCTCTATGGGCTTATCGAACGATATACAAAACCCCTACCGGATGTTCGCCTTTCTCCTTAGTATATGGAGCTAAGGCAATGATACCCATCGAAATTGAAATGGCATCCTATCGGGTGGCAATTCAAAATGAATTTCAAAGTCAAGATCAAAACTAATTAGAAAGAAGACTTGAAGAGCTCTCCAATTTAGAAGGAAAGCGACTTGAAGCGTACAAATCTCTCCAAGTATACCAAACTAGAATGGCTCGTGCCTTCGATAAAATGGCAAGACCAAGAGCATTCAAGCAAGGAGACCTTGTCATGGTCAAATGCAGAGAAGCAATGGCGGAAAAGTCATGTGGCAAATTGCAGCCCACTTGGCTTGGCCCATATGTAGTCACCTTGGCATATGAAGGAGGAGCATATCGACTGGTCGACCATAAAGGTACTGTACCCTCTCCTCCTCTCAACAGAAAGCACCTGAAACTGTACCATGTACCAGAACATGAGTTTCTCAACCAGCTCCCGAAACAAAAGCCCAACCACTCAATGGATCATGGAGCAAAAGAAAAAGAAAAAGGCGTGTAAATTAAGTTTGCCATAGATGGGGGCAAAGGAATCCAGTTTCCATCTGCTTGTCATATAAACCAAGTCTTCAAATCTTTCAATTCCCGACAAAGCATGAAGCTAAAAGGTATTCTTTGTACAAACCCAAAAGGCAGATGAAAGTCAAAGGGTTATGTTATTATATCCCGCCAAATGAGGTTTCAAACCAAAGATAAATCATATATCATATCCAAATCCAATTCATAGCCAGAAAGCCATCAAGGCAGGCTATACTCAAATCCCAATTTCAAATTATAGCCAGCAAACCACAAAGGTAGGCCATATTAAATCCAAAATCCAAAACCATAGCCAGCAAACCACAAAGGTAGGCTATGCCAAAATCCATATTTCAAAACCATAGCCAGCAAACCACAAAGGTAGGCTATATCAAACCCAAATTCAAATCTCAAATCCATAGGTAGGCTATACCAAATCTATATTCCAAAACCATAGCCAGCAAACCACAAAGGTAGGCTATGCCAAAATCCATATTCCAAAACCATAGCCAGCAAACCACAAAGGTAGGCTATGCCAAAATCAAATTTCGAATCCATAGCTAGCAAACCACAAAGGTAGGCTATATCAAATCCATATTAAAAAACCATAGCCAGCAAACCACAAAGGTAGGCTATATCAAATCCATATTCAAAAACCATAGCCAGCAAGCTACCAAGGTAGGCCATATTCAAACCCAAATATAAATTCTATAGCCAAAAAGCCATGAAGGCAGGCCATATTCAAATCCAAATCACAAAACCATAGTCAGTGAACCACAAAGATAGGCTATCTCGAATCCAGATTCAAAACCATAACCAATAAGCCATCAAGGTAGATCATATCTAGATATAATCCCAAATCCATGTAAAACCATACTCGGCATGCTACAATCCCAAAATATGCCAAAACCCAAATACCAAATACAGCCATAAACCATCAAGGTAGACTGAACCAGATACAAACCCAAGCCTGAAACTAAAATCCAAACTCAGATTCCAAAATCATGGCCATCAAACCATAATAAGCTATACCAAATTCCAAATTCCAATACCAGATGTTCGGCCTAAAAGCCATTGAGAAAGGCTGAGTCAATCCACAAGCTCAAAGTCCCAACCGCGAGCCATAAAAGCCAGTTAGCTCAAATTCAAATCCCAATTACCCCCAGTAAGCGACTGTGCGACGGCTGTGCGACGACTGTGCGACGAACTAGGTAGCCAGTCCAGCACGTCGCCTAGCCTTTTTGCCCAGAACGGCTGGGCGACGACTGTGCGACGGTCGTGCGACGGCTGTGCGACGGCTAGGCGACGGCTGTGCGACGAACCAGCTGGCCAGTCCAGCACGTCGCCCAGCCGTTTTGCCCAGAACGGCTGTGCGACAGCTGCCATCAAGGCAGGTTATACCCCAAATATAATTCCAAACCCATAGCCCGAAAACCACAAAGGCAGGCTATGTCAAACCCAAACTCTGGTCATGGTCAGCAAGCCATCAAGGCAGGCCATATCAAATCCAAAGCTCAAATCCATAGCCACAAACCACTAGGGTTGGCTAAACCAAAATCAAAACCAAAACCAGAACCAAAACTAAAACCTAAACCAAAATCAAAACCAAGTCCAGAACCAAATCAAACCCAAAATCCCATATTCCGATACCATCAAAACATAAATTCCAGCAAACCCACTCGAGGACCAACTAAATGTCTCAAGTACAGAGTTCAAAAAGAAAAAAGAAAAAAAAAGAAAGGGGTTAAAAATAGAGATACCCCGATGGACTTAAGAACATAACCACATTGTGCTCTTAAGGGTAAAAAGATCAAAAATCTGGCTGAGGTGAAAACCCGAAAGGGCACCTCAGGCAAAAATGGATAACCCCTCAACGTGAAAACCCGAAAGGGCGCGTTGGAAAAAGTTAAAGGGGGCCAGTCTTAGTGAAAACCCGAAAGGGCGCTGAAATTGGTAATGTGAAGAAAAAAAAAAGAAGAAAAGAAAAAGAGGTTAAAAATAGAGATACCCGATGGACTTAAGAACACAACCACATTGTGCTCTTAAGGGTAAAAAGATCAAAAAATCCGGCTGAGGTGAAAACCCGAAAGAGCGCTTCAGGCAAAAATGGATAACCCCTTAACGTGAAAACCCGCAAAGGGCACGTTGGAAAAAGCTAAAGGGGGCCAGTCTTAGTGAAAACCCAAAAGGGCGCTAAGATTGGTAATGTAAAAAAAAAAGAGAGAGAGAGAGCTTGAAAGGGGGGACTTCACTGTCCTTCATTCAATATTTACAGAATTGTAAGTCGCTCTGTAACAAACAAGCAGAGCATGATAGCTACTGAATACAAGAGAAAAGGGCCAGAATAGAAAGGCCTATGCATAACTACTTCAATCCAAAACGAAACTAGGAGGGCTTCTTCCTTTTCAGTCGTTCGACCTCTTTGGTCTTGGAAGAAGTGGAGCGGCGATGTTCTTCATCATCCTTAATAAAGGCGGCCTCCTCTTTGGAATCTTTGGTGTTGTCTTTGACTTCCTGTTCCAGAGAGGAGCGTGCCTCCTCAAGTTCGTGCTGCAGACGGACAATATTTTCCATCTCTGCAGTGATCTTCAGCTTCTGCGTCTTCCGGCCTTTACGCGCTTCAGCAATCCGGGAGCGGAGTTTGTTAGCATCACTGGCTAATGAGCAAAGATCGCCCTCCAAGGTTTGAATCCGTTGGTCATAAGGGGCCTAGACTACATTGCTATGGCGGCGACATACTTCGTCCCAGATATCTCTAACAAATGCCATCCATCGATCCTGAGCAATACCCGAGTCGAAGGCTAGCATAGTCTTTTCCCTCAATGCTCGCTTAACGGCTTCGATCGGTGGAGGATCCTCTGAATCAACCACTGCCCTAACTCGACTGAGGAGAAAATCCCAAGGGTCATCATCATCGACACCAGGGTCTGGCTGATCTCTTGTGGGCCATTCTACACCATGCCCAGATAAAGCATCAAGCCCCAATGGTGGGGACCCACCATCGTCAAAATCCAGCTGTGGTGGATTGCCTGACGAATAAAAAGTACATACGTCAGCAAATGATAGTGAAGCTGGAAAAACCCAAGGCAAAACAAAAGAATAAAAGTTGTTATGACTCACTGGGTGAGAAATGCCTCTCCTCTGCTTCCGCTTCAGGAGCTGAAGGTTGAACAGAACTCGATTCTTCGGCATAAAATTCTTGAAAAGCAGGAGGATAATCAATTGCAGGCAGACCTAGGCCTCCTCCGTCTATCGGTGGTATAGATGGCTCGAGGTTATAGCTCGTTTGTCCAAAAAGTCCGTCGCCATCAGCAATATCTCCAACTTGGAAGGCGGAATATGCCTGTGATGTAAAAAACGGGCTCCCCAGGCCATCCCAAGAAAGGAAAGGTGAACTGGTTTCAGGGATGGAATATGAATCCATCACTCCCCAAGAAAGAAGCTGATCACAAAAGGGCTGACCTCCTGAACAAAAGGGGAGAGAGGGGTCAAGCATGAAAGAAAACATATCTGACAAAGATTGTATATGAGCTCAGTAAAGGAAGTCACCTAAAGAAGCTAGTTTTGTGGCCGGATATTCTTCGGCAGGTCTCGGGATATAAGCATCGACAGGTGTAAAAGGATATTGTTCTGCAAAGGCTTTATATTCAGCATATGCAGAGGCACTATCGTCATAGCCCGTCGCCACTGCTTCAGGAAATGGACAGTGGGATGATGGCTCAATAAAGCCAACCTCTGATGTCAAATCAGCACCTGCTCGGGAAGAACTCCCATACTCCATTCCATAAGGAAGAAAAGAATCCTCGAGCACAGGCGCGTATACTCATCTGAAGCAATCAGGTCAGCATTTCCATCATTCGCCTCGTCATCTGAAGCGAATGAGTCAGAGGAAGAGGAGAAAAAAATAAATGATGAGTAAAATTCTGAACAAAAATGATGAGAGAAGAAAATAAAAGAAGAGAAAAGAAAACCACCACTAGATGAGGTGGAATCCGCCACTCTCCCTTTTCCAACTCTCTTGAATCTGGAAGAAGAGGGAATGTTCAAATAAGCTTCACCATTCCTGCCTCCAACAACTTCTGGAGCAGAGATGGTCGGAAATCCAAAACAGATATGTAAAAAAAAAAAATTGAAGCAGAAAGAAAGAAGAAGAAGAAAGATGGTGACTCCGTATATCTCCTCGAAGGAAAAAGGAGTCGTAGCCGTTGAGCGAAGCCAAGACGGTCAGCCTCAGCAGCATAATTCTGCGTCAAATCCTGGATAAAGTGCAGAAGACAAGATTCAAGGCACAGATGTCAGATCCAATACAAGCAAATGTCAAGAAGGCAGAACCCAGAAAGGAAATATCAGATTCAACCATAAATCAAGTCAGAATCTCAAGGCTCAAGAAAGGATTTCGAATCAAGCCATTGAATAGAACCTAGACTATAAGTTCCAGTGATCAAATTTCTAACCCAACTCTGAGCAAAGTAAAAAAGACAAGCTTCGGAAAGAGAATCCCAAATCAAGTCCTCGACAAAGCCAGAAAGACAGGTCTCAAGAAATTTTCCTAGGGTCAAGTAAGGAAGACAAAGACCCAGACAAAGGAAATCAAAGGCAGTTCTGAGTAAATCCAAGAAGCGGAGCTGATGAAGAAGCATGACGAAGCTGATCGTGGCCCAAGGTAGCTGACGTCACAGTGAAGTACTAAAGAGCGTCAACTAAGGCTACGATTTTTCAGTTCAAATTCCTTTCAAGTTACGAAGACCAAAGGCAAAGCTCAAAGAACGCACGGGACGTCCTCCTTCGCCTTCGGCTTCGACGCACTTCTTGTGGGGGGCATTTGTTGACATAAAAAAAAATATCAAAACCCCAAAAATCTCAAAAGTACCCCTATAAGGGGACGAATGGAGCTCCAAGCCTCCAACCCTTTTTATATAAAACAGTTTGGGGAGATCTCCCCCCCAACCTGTTTTATATAAAACTGGTTGGGGGACCTCCAACCTTTTTATATAAAATAGTTGGGGAGATCTCCCCCCCAACCGGTTGTATATAAAACTGGTTGGGGGACCTCCAACCCTTTTTATATAAAAAAGGTTGGGGAGATCTCCCCCCAACTGGTTTTATATAAAACTGGTTGGGGGAGATCCTCCCCCAACCGGTTTTGTATAAAACCGGTTGGGCCTTTTCCCTCTCCCTCCTGCGCATGTAAACAGGGTGGCCCTCCCCTATAAAAGGGGAGGCACCTCCTCCATTCCAAGTGGTGCATGAAGCCCCACAAATCCCCCCCTTTATGCTGGAAAAACCAGTCCCCATATTGAAGAGGCAACAAGCCCCATAGAAACCCCCCATGCTGCTCAAATCCCTGTAAAAACCAGTTCTCCAAAGCTTTGAAAAGCTCCCACTGTCTTTTGAAAATTCAGAAATAGCAAGAATCCCCTTCTTCCATTCCCCTTCAACTTGTTCTTCCAAGTTGTTGGTTTTGGCGTGAAGGTATTGGTTCACTCTTCGCTCGATATGGGGTGAGAAGTGTTGGATAGCGCAGAGGGGAGGGGGAGATCGCCATCTTATACGGCATCAACATCTCCTCCCACCCTCCCCCCTGGGGGTCTTCTTCAAAGTTCCATAATATATTTCGTATCCCCACATCGAGCAAGTCTCTGTGGGGATTCTTTGGGATTTAAATACCGTCCATATCGAGCAAGTCTCTATGGACACATGGTATTTAAATGCCCTTGCATGTTTGTATATTTCATATCCTCACTTCGAGCAAGTCTCTGTGGGGATTTTTCGGGGTTTAAGTACTGTTCATATCGAGCGAGTCTCTATAGACATTATTATTTAAATACCCTTGTATATTTGTGCTCTAAATACCTCCATATCGAGCAAGTCTCTATGGGCATGTGTATTTAGATGCCGTTGTACTTATATGTATATGTTTCTTCGAGGAGACTCTGCCCAAGCGGAGATTCTACCCAAGAACATATTCATATGGTAATTTCGTGCTTATATGCATATGTTTACTTAAGGAGACTCTGGCCACACAGAGGTTCTGCTCAAGCACATACTCATATAATCACGTTTTCATGTTCATATGTGTATGATTCTTAGGATGAACTTTTGCCTTCATAGAGGTTCTGCCCGAGAGCATATCCATATAAGTATAACTTCATGTATATTTTCTCAAAGGGGACTCTGCTTAAACAGAAATTCTACCCAAGGATTTACTTATATGTCCGTAACCACATGCCCACATTCATATATTTCCAAAGGGAAAATCTATTCAAATGGAAATCCCGGAAGATATTCGCATATTCATAAAAGTTTCGTTCATACAAGTATATCCTTGGGGAGAAATCCAATCCCGATGAAGTCCTCGTCAGAAATATGTTCATACGTCCACATGTATATGAGGAAGTCTCCTTTGAACGGAAAGAAATGAGTATACCCGAACTTTACTGGCACGGGCATGTTCCTGCCCATAATGGGCCATATGACAAGTTCCACAAAGGAAGCTCATATTATTTTACAAACCATAAATGTTCCTTTCAAAAAGATAATTCCATTATCAAACCAAAAACTTGCTTTCTTCAAAGCAAAAAAAAAGGGAAAATGTTGTATCAGGGTTTCTTATGGATGCATATATTCTCGCCCATGCTATGAAATGGTATTCGAGTTGAAACTGGTTGTTAATATGACACCTAGGGCTTTTAACTCGATGTAAATGTAACATCAGTTCCGATCGATGGAGACAGGGGTCCAGCACACGCCACCCTAATCGCCTGATGATTAAATGGCACGGAATCAAAGAAGTTCAGATTATAAACGGCGCACTCATCCGTTTCACGGATATAAAAAAATTCTTTCTCTGCATTGCGCAGACCCTTACTTCTGCCTGGTAGGCAGGCTGGCACGCCCCGCAATACAAAGTCAAAAAACCTCAAACAAAAATGAACAAATACTTTGAACAAAGCAAATGAAGAGCAAAAAAAAAATTCCCGTGTCCACAGGAACATCATCAAAAACTCTCAACACAACAACTAATACCCTCTTTCTATTATCTATCATGCCATTGGGGTCATTGATGTGACTTATATCCCCACCAACATCCCCATTGAAGATCAATGTTAGTTTAGGAACTAGAAACAACACATCACTCAGAATGTCATGGTTATCATTTCATTTGACATGCGATTCCAATGTTGTGGAATATGAAGGGTTAGCACCGGCCATGAAGGTCTTGAAATTGGCTATTTTGAAAGGAGGCTTCAAGGTGCCACTCGGCAAGTACTACCTTGTGGATAGTGGCTATGTAGATATAGGTGCATTTCTAGCCTCGTATCATACCCATAAATACCATCTTTCACGCTTTCGTGGAGGAGGTAATGTGCTATATGCAAACAAACAAGAAAAAATCAACTATAAGCATGCAGAACCATGGAATGTAGTAGAATGAACATTTAGTGTGTTGAAAATGAGGTTCTAAACATTGAGGGAAGGAAACGTGTACCCATGGGCAATACTGAGGTCAATTGTTGTAGCATGTTGTGTGGTGCATAATTTCATACATCGACAGTAAGGTCATGACATGTACTTCAATGTAGTTCAAGATGAAGACATCAAGGAAGATGATGCTAGAGACGACCAAGTTGTTGGTTCAGATAGCAAACCCAAAGGGGGGTGAATGGGTTGCTTTAAACGTTTCTGAAATAATAAAACTTGGACACTAAGATGTAAAGATTAGTGTCAGTGTGCAGCGGAAATAAACAAATGCAAGCACACACAAAAGACACACGTATTTATCTTGGTTCGACACTAAGACATACCTCAGGCCTACATCCAATCCCCAAGTAATAACTTGGGATTCACTATCCAAGGGTATATTCCCCCTTATGGACAAATACACCTAATCGCAGCTGGTCTTCTGTTCAACCTGAAGAGGCAAAGCCACTCTGATACATAGGTCTTCCCTTCAACCCAGAAGGGGCATTGCCACCCAGCTCGCAGGCTGGTCTACTCTTCTCACAAGAAGAGGGACAACACATAATCTTAATGAGATTTCAAAGGTCCCTAGACCAAGTCCAAGATGAGCACGAAGGAGGACTTGATCTGAGACAAACACCTCTCTCTACTAGAAGAAGAATACAACAGAAATGCAAAGAGAGAGATGAAGAAAGCTAGAAAAGAAATGGCTTCAACGCTCTGCTTTCTTTGCTGGTTGAGGAGGGATGTATGCGTTGGTAAACTTTAAATTTTTTTCACGCAGAAGAGATGTCTTGTGACAACATCCACTTCTTTTATAAACTCTTGGAAGATGTATCCGTCGATATGTCTGTTGAGTCTTTAGCTTGTAGGTTTTCAGAATGATCCATTGAGTGTTTAGCTTAGGCTTCATGCAAGTTTCTCATGCAGATGTGTCTAACGTTTGCTTCAATAGAGTACTAGATACCTGCAGCCAATAAATGTTTGGAAGAGATAGTGAGAGGAAAAGGATAGTTCATATCAGTCACACCATACCTCTTCTACCGACTACTCTTATTTTCGGCTGACTGCCTTTTCTACTAGGTGGGAACCTTCTTATCTGCAACAACCTGTATGAGGTGAGAAGGAATGATCTATATCTGAAAAGTATAGGCCATTGAAATTTTCAAGGCTTTGAGGAAGACTCAAATTTGTAATTCGCGCCAAAATAAAAATTTAAAAACACAAATCTTTTGCAACGCTCTTAGACAAATAGTGAAACTTTAATCAAATAGATAAACCCATTACCTGTTGCCATGGATTCAAATTTAAGACAAATATTATATTTGTAGAACACTTGGTAATAAATCATTACAAAGAAATCAACTCTTCATATGCAATATTTATTTATCAGTGGAAACAAGAATTTGTCCCAAGTGTAAGATCAACTCTTAACAGAAAAGTCGAAGTGTGACGATAGTCGAAGTCCATTTATAACATTAATCGGTGTAACATTCGACTGATGTTTAATAATCGATGTGAATCAGTCTATTTGTTCATAATTGGTATGGTGTTTACTAATCGGAACGTTTGAACACCAATCGAAATGAGAACTAAGTGTTTGTTCACCCATTGGAAGGATTTTAAACATCAATCGATATAATAAAATATTTCTAACATCAATCAATATGAGAACTGAACGTTCGTTCACTAATCGGTAGGAAGTGATCATTTGTTTAGTAATCAGAAGATTTTAAACAACAATCGATAGAATAAGATTATAACTTCAATCGGAATGATTTAAGCCACTTGGTCACCATTCAGAATATTTTTAAATAGCAATTAGAACAATCTTAAACATCAATTGATACTCAATTGTTCATCAATCGATAGACTATTTTAACATCAATTGGTATAGAGTTATAACTACAATCGATATGACAATTATTCTTCAATTGATATGGACTTAGAAAAATAATGAGAAATTTTTAGAATGAGTTTTTGAGATACTTACATTGATGATATTTGTAGTCATTATTTTATATTTATTTTTGTTGACAGATTTAATGAAAATTATATATGTTAATCACATAAAATCAGATTAAAACAAAATATCACCAACATTCATGGAGGACTTAAAAAGAAGTCAACAAATATGCGCAAACAAGCATGTGTCGACACATGATGTTCATAGGTCGACATATGTCTATCATGTGTTGACACATATCCATCCTGTGTCTGTGTCGACACATATCTATGTCTATAGACAAATGAATGTTATCTGTTGACAAGTCAACAAAAAATGATATTATGAGAATGCTTTTGATGATGCGTTTTAACAGATATGATTATATGAATATGCATGAGCATAAATATATATTTATTTAAAATATTGTTGTTGCTGCTGGAGCAAGCAGGTTCGGCCTGTGCCAAACGGAAGTTGACCCAGGGGATGGAAGATGTTGCGTCGACGTCCTGCCAATGAGTGCCGACCTGCAAAGACCACCGAGGGGCCTCGGTGGGTAAACACTCCGACGATCGAGTTAGGCTAGATTCACCAGAGTAGAGAGCTTCTCAGGTCTAAAGAATCACATACCTCTCTAAGGTGGATTACCTTCTCCTTTTATAGGGGATCGCTGGTGAGGGGGCCCGTGGGAGTCACCTATAGACATGTCCGTAATCTCCTCCCTTAACCTCGCGATTCGGAATCACGTACGGCAAGCGTGCCCAAAAACGGGCCCGGATTCCGCAGGCCAGCTGTTGCCGAGGTGGTAAGCGGCCCTAATCCCGGACTTGCCACTAGCGAGAGTTTCCTTCATAAGCATGCGCAGTTATCGGCGTTCGCAGATCCGAAACTTTCGGATCTTGATGCCCACGACGGGTAAGATAACCAACATAACCAAGTCCCTCTCGTGAGGAAAGGTCCAGATAAGCTGACCGAGGAGTTGGGTCGTCGGCGGTCCGAGGAGGACCAGGGTCGATATGTCGTCGGATTGCCGTCAGATCGGCTGGTAACGCCCAGCATCAATTGTCATCATTAAAATCGAGAAATATGTGGAGATGATAGGTTCAACACAAGTGTCGACTGATATAATCATGAGCAGAGCGGCAATTGCAATTAGCGAGGCCCTTCAGGGGGGGGCACATAGCGAACCGACTTTGGGCCACGGAAAACAGACGAAAGACCCTGATGGAAGTCATTTTGTTTCTCACTCTTGGCATCGAAACTACTTTACTACTTTCTTTCTCATAAATGATCGGCTTGTATAATTGTGTGGGTTGACATTGCTAGGTTTGTGTTGGTCACACTCTTTATGCCCTTCTTGTGATTTCTTTTCGTAATTTGATAATCATTGTTGTTTCTAACCTTTGTCTTTGTAAGACATTGACAAGTGTATTATTCCACTGTACGGGTCCCACATCTGACAGGTGGCAGTATGTATGCAGACCTCAGAAACCTTAATCGGTGGCAAACTTCACCATTATTGTGAATGATTGATGTTCAAACATATGCCCCTATTCATGTTTTCTGTCTTCCAATTATGACGCCAACAAGCATTTACTTCAATGGTTTTGAACATGCATATTTGGAGATATTAGAGGATATGAGAGGATTCATATAGGATTTGGCTTTGGCGAGAGAAATGACATGGGCACTAGTATTCTTGATTTTGTTATGGCCTGTGATTTAGTAATTGCTAATATCTTCTTTAAGAAGAGAGACGAACACTTAATAACATATAAGAGTGGTACACATAATAGTCAAATGATTATTTTCTTATTAGAAAGACTGATAGAGTTTTGTGTAAAGATTGCAAAATTATCTCTGGAGAGAGTTTAGCCTCACAACATAGGTTACTAGTAATAGATGTCTTTATCCCAAAATTTAAAAGAAAAACCATCATAAATAATTGCTCTAAGATTAAATGGTGGAATTTGAAAAGTAAAAAATTGGAAACATTTAAAAATCATCTAGTAAAAGAAATATTTGGAATTTAGACCAAGAAGATGTAATGTGGAATAATGTTGCAAATTATATAAAAAATGTAGCAAAACAACTCTTAAGTGAATCTAAGGCAAAAGAAATATAGAAAGAGAAATTTGGTGGTAGAGTGAGGAAATTCAAAATACTATTAGAGTTAAAAGAGATTGTTTTAAGGCTCAACAAAGTAACAAAAATAGTCAAACTTTAGAAACTTATAAAACAACTAAAAAGAGGGCTAAAAGAATTGTAAGTGAAGCTAAATCAAAGACGTTTGAAGAATTATATAATAAACTAGGAACCCGAGAGGGTGAAAAAGATATATTTAAACTTGCTAAATTAAGAGAAAAAAAAAGTAGAGATCTAGATCATGTTCGTTGCATTAAGGATGAAGATCAAAAAGTTTTAGTTAAGGATCTAGAGGTTAAAGAGAGATGGTGTAGCTATTTTCAAAAATTACTTAATATAAATTACTTAATGATGTCTCTTTAGAAGAAAATCATGAGTCAACAAAATGTGATAAATATCAATATTTCAGGTGTATTAAGATGTCAGAAGTGGGTGATACTTTAGGAAAAATGAAATTGGGCAAGGCCTTAGGACCGGATGACATACCTATTGAAGTGTGGAAAGCCTTAGGAGATATTGGTATTAAGTGGTTAACTAAATTTTTTAATAAAATTTTGAAGGAACGGAGAATGCTAGAAGAATGGAGAAAAAATGTCGTGGTTCCTTTCTACAAAAACAAAGGGGATATTCAAAACTGTAATAATTACCGTGGAATTAAGCTTATGAGTCACACTATGAAACTTTGGAAAATAGTAATCGAGAAACGAATGCGATGTATGACTACTGTATCAGAAAATCAGTTTGGTTTTATGCCAAGTAGATCTACTACAGAAGCTATTTTCTTATTACGACAGTTAATGGAGAAGTATAGAGAGATGAGAAGAGATTTATATATGGTTTTGATTTGGAGAAGGCATATGATCGAGTACCGAGAGATTTGATTTGGTGGACATTAACAAAGAAAGGAGTTTCTCAAGGATATATTGACTTAATCCAGGATATGTACGAGGGTGTCACTACTAGTGTGAGAACTATTGCTGGAGAGACTTGTGAATTTTCGGTCACAGTAGGTTTACATCAAGGTTCTGCTCTAAGCCTATATCTCTTTGCTCTGGTTATAGACGAGGTAACTAAGCAATTGCATGATGATATCTCTTGGTGTATGTTATTTGCGGATGATATTGTCTTAATTGATGAGAGTATTGATAGTTTAAATGCTAAGTTAGAAAGTTGGAGGCATGCCTTAGAATCTAAAGATTTTAAAATCAGTAGGAGTAAGTCAGAGTTTATGCATTGTAATTATAATAATAAGATGGTGTTACAAGAAGATATCATTCAAATTGATGGCTAAGACATTCCTAAGAGTAGTAGCTTTCGATACTTATGGCCTATCATATAAGAGAATGAGGAGATTTATGACGATGTGGCACACAAGATTAAGGCAGGTTGGCAAAAATGGAAAAGTGCATCAGGAGTCCTCTGCGATCGTCGTATACCAGTGAAACTTAAATGAAAGTTTTATAGAACGATAGTGAGACCTGCTTTATTATATGGTACCGAGTGTTGGGCAGTGCGAAAGAAATACATTAACAAAATGTGTGTGGCGGAGATGAGGATGTAGAGGAGGATGTTGAGATGGATGTGTGGTAAGACTAAAAAAGATAAGATTAGAAATGAACGCTTCCGTGAGGATTTGAGGATAGCTCTAATTGATAGAAAAATGAGAGAAAATAAACTTAGGTGGTTTGGACACGTGCACTGTTGCCCTAACTTGGTGTCGGTTAAAAGATGTGACAAAATCTTAGTGGATATTAGTAAAAGAGTGAGGGGAATGCCTAAAATGAGATGGTGCGATGTTATTAAAAAAGACTTGGACTTCTTGAGTTTAAACATGATGTGGTGGTGTTTCTTCTGTTCGGTAACGGACCGAACGGACCTCCACTAGGAAAGAGGGAAGACAGTTGTCGGTGCAGACGAAAACCTGCAAAATCAGAAGGGGCGTTAGGGGAACCCGGTTGAAGGACCGAGAGAACCTCCGATGCCGAAGTCAGATCTAGACTGTCTAAATGAGGTGAAGAAGGAAGAGTTCTTTTGTGTGTGGATTTGCGCTGTGGGCGATTCTGTGGGGATGATTTCACGTACCTCTGCATGAAGACTACCTGTTCCTTATATAGGTAGGGGACTTGAAAGGTCCGGATGCATCATTCTCCAATGATAACTGAAGGGATGCGACGGTTGAGTTCCCAAAGTGGGGGGTTTGTCCGTTTGAGGCGTCCCTTGGGATTTCGCACTAAAAGTGCCCCAGATCGTGGGGAGGCGCGCCGCGCCGTCCCATTAACTACAACGATAAATGAAGGGTCACATAATGTTGTAGGCCACAGAGGTGCCGAATAGGGGCTGGCAGACCTGTTCGGTGCAGCTGCCCGATGCCCGGTGCCCTGACATTAGAACCACAGTGGTGCCGAACAGGAGCCCTGAAGTCTGTTCGGTGACTCTACTCTACTCGGACAAGTTTAGAGGTGTCCGGAGACCACACCCTGGGACCCTTAGGCGCTTGGTGGCTGAGGCGTGTTCGGAAGCTATTGGTCGTTTCTGAGGACACGTGGCTAGGTAGCCGCTGCCTGACTGCCCTACTGGGTCATGATGGGCCTATGGGCCTAGGAGGTTGGAAATAGCCTCCCCACACGACTATAGCACTTGATAGAAATTATTGGCGGAAAATAATTCATGTAGCCGACCCCAAATAATGGGATAAGGCTCTGATGAGGATTTCTTGTTGATTTCCCTGATTGTGGATTAGGTTAGCTTTGGAAGTTATGATCTCTTTTCACCATCAAACGAAGCATGGGAGGCCATCGCTCTTGATTTCCATGAGTTCACCGGCTATGCATATGGAATCCCGACATTCAAGCATAGTCGCTTATTATCGAAATGTGCTATCCACTGTTGAAGACCTCGTAAGGAATGTTGGGTTTGCTTGGGACTTGGACGAGAATGAAGTTCATGGAACTGACTTACAGTGGGACTTATATGCAATGGTTTGTCTTTTACAAACGATCCCCCCACCCCAGACACACACATGTTTGTCCACTGCTTTATTCCTATTTATATTATCATCGTATATGTTAGGATTTTGAATCCCTTGTAATTTTGGTGCAGTTTAACCCATCAGCTGGTTTTTTTTTTTTTTGATTGGTAAGCTGGTTGGTTGGGGATGGGGGGAAATGAGGAGACGGCGCGGGATCGAACCCGTGCCCTCCCGTCTCCCCCCCTCCATTTGGCAGGGGGGGCGACCACCGCGCCACTGGCGGTTCTCCATCAGCTGGTTGGGTGAAGGGCAAGAAATTTGCTTGGTACGAGGATCTGATTACTATGTTTCACGAGTGGGATGTAGGAGATATTTGATGCATGGATGGCGGGTACTTTATTTTGTGGGGATTGTGTTCATGTGTTTGGTTCGTTAAGGTGGTAATTTTTTGACCTGTCTATCATGTGTTTAAGGGCCTGTAATGTAAACAATCAGACAGTCCAGGTCAGTGTACAAAAGGGCTTTGAAATGTATGATGAACAGATGTTATGCTAATATTTCAAATGTTGAAAATAAAGTAGTCGGTTGATCCCAATATTGTAAATTTCAAGATTCATCAGATCTACATATGTGCTTTGTAGGTATGATTATGGTGACACCGTTTGTGTGCAGTTGTATTATTATGGTTATACTGTTCGTTTGAAGCATGTTCGAATTCCACAAATGCAAGTATTTCCAGTGGTGCATGACTGTAACTATTCCAGTGGTGTATGACCGTTTGGTAACGAGAATAAAGGTAAGAGTATTCACATTGTAATGTGTATAAAGGTGGAAAGTTGAGGACATTTTCGGAAATCGAACAGGTGCAAACTCCTGTGCAGGAGCTCATTGTTAACGTTGTCAAAGGGAGGCAAGAGGCAAGTTATCCACGGAGGTAAGGTAACCAACCTGGAAGCAAAGTGGGATTTCACTTACCAAGGGTTACCTTATATGAGGTTACCCTACCTAGTGCCTGCACACCAGTGACAGACCTAATAATTTTTTTTTTAGAAAATTTTCTAACCAAATCAATTTAATGATTTTTTTTTTACCTATATTAATAGGGTTTTAAAATTTCAGTGGTCACGTAACTTCGCCGACTCTAAATTGGATCCGCCTATGCTGCACACTAGCTAGTTAGCAGCTTGTCAAACATGTGGCTCAGTGTGCTGTTCTTGCAAGTCAAGTCCTTACTGAATCAAAAAATATATCAGGATTACGATGCCGAGAGGCCCAACCCATCTTCGTATGTCTTGAGCAAACTTTCGAAGATTAGGACTCTGCAACTATCAAGCAAAGAACAGAACTTGGGACACGACTTCCCAAATGAATGACTTAGATGATCACAGATTGGGGGAAGCCCAAATTAGTTTGAAGTAACCAGCAGGTGCATCCATCTTCACACATCCTAAAGGGAAGAGCAATATTAGAAGATCCTTCTTACTTCCCTTCGGCTTCTAATTAATCTGTATAAGATTCATTACACCACCATGATCCCTTACATAAAAATCCTGAAAACTACTCGCGCAGTTAAGAAGCCGGCAACTCGTCTTTCGCTTTCACCATCATCCTTTGTCTGTTTAAACACCCACACACACACACACTTGTGGGAGAAAAGGAAGGCGTTAAATTCCCGATAAACTTGAGTCCATTGGTCTCAATAATCCCTCCTTGGATGCACGCAAAAAGATGGAGTTGTTACATGTGGACACCTCAAATCTGCTAATGAACTCCCACATGGCCGGCCCATTCTCTTTTAGATGAGCAAACAAAAATGCAGAAAAAAGGCCCACCAAGGAGGCCCCAAGGGCCCATTAAGGAGCAACTCTCATCTCACCCCATGAGGAGAGGTGAGGATAGGCAAATGGAACACCTCCCAAAAGAAGGTTCCAAACATGGCAAAAGGGGCCTGCTGCGGCAGATGGAGGCAGTGGCTGGCTGGGGCAATTTTTGGGGGTTTTCTTTTTAAAAGAGAGAAAAAAGGCCATGGGCATTGCGTAGAAGAGGCTGGCTGGGGGGCTGTGGGTTGTCTTCTCCACCAAGCAAACCAGCAGCAAAGAGGGAAGGAGGCCTGGTTTTCTGCTCCAAGAAGGCCTCTTCCATGAGGATCCTGCAGAAGAGAGCAAAGGGAAATAGAGAAAGGTGAGGAGAGAGAGAGAGAGAGCCCCCCTCTTCTTCTCCATCTTGTTTTCTTTTTTGCTTTGTCTTGTCCCATCAAGGAAGAGAAAAAGAGGAGGTGTCACGTTGGGGTTTTCCTCCCTTTTGTTTATTTGAAACTTTTGTACTACTTCCCCTCCTTAGCAAGAGAACACTATTTTTATATGTTTATCCCCACCTCTCCTTGACGTGATGGATCATTCTTTTGCATTTAATGCATAACATCTTCCCCTTTGCATGCAAGTTTTATATAAGTTTTTTTCTCTTTGCATGGGTAAGAGACCCCGGGATATGGAGAGGTCACCTATTGCATGGTGTGCCTCCCCATCCTAACAGGTCATACATGGAGTTTTTATGCTCTCCATATCTCAATAAATGAGGTCATGGGGGTATAGAACCCATATCTCATTCAATGCATGCATGCCATGCCCTTTCCTCCCTCCAATAGGCCACGTTTCCCACTGTTATAGCCTTGCAGAAGACTATTTTATCACTGCCCCAAACAGCCCCTTCAAGAGTCCCCCTTGGGTCAATGAATGCCCATTGTGCTAGCCAAGAGGTTGAACAAGTGATGTTCATGCCTTCTTGCTTAGCCCCTTCATGTAAACAAGCCCAAAAGCCCCATCTCAAGCCCAGAAATCATCCACCGCCATGAGCATGACTGCTCTGATTGAGGTCTGCCACTGCTTGAGCAGGAGTCCCTGCGCCGACTCGGCCAGCCCAGAACCGGCCTTGGCAGCTGGCAGGCTTGGAAATGCTGCGCCGATTCAGCGGCCAGTGACCCCCCTTTTGGTAGAGTTGCATGAGCAAAGTTATTGCTCAATGTGACATCAACCAAATAAGAGCCAATAGACTAATATAAGACCTATTCGTACCCCGGGTTGGACAATATAATGTCTATGTCCGGACAGATGAGTTTATACGTTGTTTATCTGCCCCGTGGGTTTGTGTGGCCATGACACTGTTCGGATCCCCGTAGGCGTGCCTTGGGGACCGGCGTCATGTGCCATTGGAGCTATGTCGTCCCCCCGACATACACTCCGTCTTTTGGTACCATCTCCATGTACGGTGGATACGTATCGCGCCTTCCCATCATCGATCACGATAAGGGGAAATGTTGCCGAATTTTTCCCACGAGGGTTGAATCGGCGCGAGATTCCTGAAAGAAGTCGTCAACCTTCAATTGATTCAACAGTATTTCGCATGTGCACCGATTCGGTGTTGTCTGCCAATTCAGTCGTCCCCCGCCGATTCAGTTTCTACTTTGAACTCCGCCGAATGGGTCTACCGTGCCGAATAGAATGGATTCTGCCTACTCCGCTGAATGGGTCTGCCGCGCCGAATCGAATGGATTCTGCCTACCCCGCCGAATGGGTCTGCCGCGCCAAATCGAACGGACTTTGCATGCCCCGCCGAATGGATTTGTCGCGCCGAATCAGATGAGTCCGCCGGATCGAATGCTCCCTTGCTGCCAACTGGCCACCGAATGGCTGAGCAGCGCCAAATCGTGAACAAAACCCCATTTTGAATGCTCCGAAAGAACCAAAGAATAAATTGAAACATTTTCATGGTAAAAGAAACATAAGATCCAATTGAACCTTTTCAAGCAATAAAGGACAAAAGGCCATCTCATGTTTTCCAAAAGAAATAAAAGATCACCTCATGTTTTACCATAGGGTAACAGACTCAAATCGAAATTGTTTCAACAAAAGGCCAAATTGAACTTCTTTTTCTAAATGACAAAAGATCATATCGTGTTTTGCAAAAGGACAAAAGATCAAATTGGACTATTTCCACGCAAAAAAAGATCACCTCATGTTTTGTAAAGGACAAGATATTCAAATTAAGATTGTTTTCAACAAATGATCAGATAGACTATTTTTTGACTCGTCTTTCTCAAATAGATCCAATGGACCAATTGAACTTTTTCATGATAAAAGAAACAAATGAGTAAATAGGCAAAGAGATCCGGTAGTCGACTAAGTAAGAGATCAAATGAGTCCGAATAGACGTTCGTTTCGCTTAATGGTACCTCAGCTCAAATTTAAATTGTGTTTCGCACCTCCATCGGATGTCTCCGTTTTAAGGCCACAATGCTTTCTAATTCTGGCGATTAATTAAGGATTTTCCCTCTCAAAGGGATATAATTAGTGCCGTTGCGCTTAGACAACGACGGAATTTTGGTCCAGGACCCAACACCTCACTTTCGTTTGACGAAGTCAAACGGCGCGCACAATAGACTCAAAGCCCTCCGGCTCTCGGAGGCAAACCCTCTGTTGTCATCTCGATGACTGGCACGCCCGCGTTATGCGAATTGCCGATTCATCTCACGTCACCATTGCTCGAATAGCATTCGACGAGACTTGGATTCGCAATACACATACATTCATGAGAACTTAAAAGAATTCTAAATTGATAAAAATAAATAGATTTTTAAAAGATTTTTAAAATCTATTTCACACTACACCAACATAGCTGGTTGCTAATTAGCCCGAAGGAAGCCTTCTCATTCCGAACAACAATTCTACTTGCAAAACGAAACAAAGCCGAACACAAGTAAAGAAATCAGAGGGAGTAGTAAACAGGGTTTAAAAGGGGACAACTGCACCAACAGCGCCCCCGTCGATCACAGGAGGCATATATGTGATGGGTAACGGCTGCAAACTATGGTTTTAACTCCCATGCTCTCCCAGTTGCTCCACATTTTTGTACCACCTCCTTTTCGTTCGCGTCGCTCATAAGGAGCTTAGTTTGCGACATTGATAGGTACCATGCGAACACAAAGATCTGGACACCCGATGTCAAATGTCATGTTGGGCCGAACTTGGATTTGATGGACGGCCCAATAACCTACACAAGATCTAAATGGGATCCCCATGCCTTTCCTTTTGCAGGCGTAACTTCGAGATCTAACGTTGCTTCTCAGCCCGTCTCTGGTGGTTCTGCGGGCGCCCCAAGCCTCTCCCCTAGCATATCGGGCCTTCCTCCGCCCAATGCGCAACATATGCCCAGTACATCCACGCTACTTCATGATGTATAACCGAGTTTTTGACTTCAATTTATTTAATTTTATTTATTTATTTATATTTAGTTGTTTGATCTTTCATGCCACATTTATTTTGCTTTTCTCTTTGTTCTGATCTTTGCTTTACCATGCCTGTGAGGTCGGCAGGAAAACTGTGCTAAAATATTCCATTACAGGTAGACGTGGGTTCCAATAAATTGGATAAGAAGGGAAACTTTGTTTCTCCCAAGCTAAACATTTAAGTGAAAGAGAAGCAATTGGCTGTAAACTTCAAAAAATAAACTTAAAAGAGATCAACAACCATGAAAATTATAACATATAAATGCTTCAATATATGGTACGTTGTCTATTTAAAATATCATAAAATGGACAATTATTGATTGATCTTCATATCAGAATATGTTCTCCAACAACAAAGTACCACTTGCATCCGATTCAAGCTCCTGGCCATCTTCGAATTTCACTAATCCAATAAAATTCGGATTTCTCTGAAAAAAAGTAAATTAATTAGAAGTCCATGATATATATTCGACTTATTTTTTAGTCTCTGACATAATTCATTACAGTAAGTGTTATTTTCTGTTACAGTATATGTTAAATCATGTTACAGTAAAGACCTAGATCTTTATTACAGTAAGGGATTTCTAATTATTTTTTCTGAAAAAGGAGGCTTTTTACAAGGGATTATCCGGAACTGCGCCAGGTATGTGTCCTGTATTTGACATTTACAGTGTAATAAATATTTCTCAAAAAACATCTTAAACTTTTGACTAAATAGAACTTGTTGAACAATGATGGTATGTGGATTTTCCTCGTGAGCTGGTATCACTGATCGCAGCACCTGTTATTTAGGAGACGGGGGCCCTTAACTTGCAAGCATTAAAATTTTCCAGCTAGTCAGCTGCAGTGGTTAATTAGAATTGGTAAATGAGATTCAAAAGATTAAAAAATGCATATTAGGATAAGCTAAGATATAATCATCTTATCCCCGAAGACTTGGAACGAAGTTTGGGTCATTGTTGAACGTGGAACATGATATGACGTTCCGTCTATTCTTAATTAAACAATTCCACACAGTAACCAACATGTTGGGAGAAAAAAGTGCACATGATATGATACGATGTTCCATCTCTATTCTTAATTGAACAATCCCACACAGTAACCAGCATGTTGGGAGAAAAAATAGAAGCCCACACATGTTCTTACTCACGTACGGTTACTGATCGAATTCATGACGCATGCATGCAACTGGAAAATATAGAAAAAAAAAGAGAAAGATTTATTGTACTTGTATATTGTACTTTAAGTATAATGTGACTAGGTAATATCCCATGTGGATAAAATAGCAATTCAATTGTTAGATGTCACATGAGTTTATTGTCTAATCACATTGCACTTAAAATGTAATGTACAAGTACAATAAATCTTTCTCAATAAAATAAAATAAAATACATGAATTGCAATGATCAGAATACCAGGTCTCAATGTATAAGTGTATTGTTGATGTTGATTGAAGATACGTGTTGAATCTTGGGCCAATCCTCTCCATCCCCTTTCCTAACCCTGAGATTGAAGTCATCGTTCATGTTGGCAATTGTGAGCTCTTGCAGGGCATGCATGTTCTGCAACTCTTGTGAAAGCACCTCCAACTTCCTGCAGCCTCTGATCGACAAACTCTTGAGGCATACCATGGCCCCATCTCCCACTCCCCATTTCTCTAACTCTTCCAGGTACTCCATTCTCAGAACCTCAAGTCTGAGGAATCCACCGGGGGAGCAGACCATTTCCTTCCCCACGTAAGAATCCTTTTGAAGTATGAGAATCCTGAGTTCAGGCAGCCATTCGAGCAGCGCTAATGGGTCCTGATCCAACCTGGTGCCGAACAAGCTGATTTGGGTGAGGCTTGAAGGCAACTGGCTGCTGCTGTATGGTTGGGGTGGCTTCCCCAACAGCCCAAATAAGAGCAACACATAAAGCTGATGATGGTTGGACAGCGTCAATGCATTGCGAGGGATCAGCGTACCTGCCAGTTCCAACCTGCGGAGGCGGGACAACCTTTCGAGAGAAGAAGACAAAGCTTCGTTGTGAGACTCTGAAATCTTCTCTATTCCCAGCTTCTGGAGATTAGTGAGTCCGGCTAGACCATCGTCTATCCATCTCCCAGCCTCGGGTGCTTCGAGAACGTGCAAGTCTCTTAGGCTTCCGAGGGCTATCTGGGGTTGCACTCGGGGAGGAAGAAAGATGTGCCGCAGAGACGTGATTCTCCAGAGGGAGTTGGGTACTTTTATGACTCCTGTCGATGCTGCATCCAGAATCTGCAAATGACAAAGTTTCCCAATGGATGCGGGAAGAAACTTTATTTGGGTCCCTCTCAGGCCCAAGTATCTCAGGTGGACTGCGTCCCCAATTGCTTCAGGCAATATCTTCAATGGGGCTTGTTCCAAATCCACGACCCTCAGCAGTTTTAGCCTCTCGACAGGGAGATCCGTGGATGTGATCCCGAAGTTGAACCCCAGTAGAGTTCGCAGCTTTGGAGTGGGATGGCCCTCAGAGAGGTAAGTCTCCATACCTGTGTGAAGGGAGAGCCGCCGGACCGATGACGACCAAGTAGTACTTGCAAGGTTGGCGTTCCTGTGGCACTCGATGAAGTCCACCTCCTTAGCCTCTCCTATGGACAAATCGTGCAGGAGGTCATGGATGCGGCATTTGCTTACTCCACCATAGGAACTCCTCTCCGCGACCTGAACCAGGCATCTCTGGATCAGTTCCTCCAAGTAATCCTCCGCCGATTCTTCAAGTGTCTCCCCTTCTCTGCGGACCACGAACCCCTCCGCAATCCACAGCCTCGTCAGCTTCTCCACATTGATCAGGTAGTCCTCTGGGAAAGACCCGAGGTAGAGGAAGCACCATTTCAGCTGGGGAGACAAGTCGTTGTAGCTGAGCGCTAATATTTCCAGGCAGAGTTGCCCCTCCTCGCTGTTCTGCCACCCTATGGTGTCGGCCAGCTTCCCCCACACCGCAGCTGATTTGGGTTTCCTCGACAGCATGCCGCCGAGCACCACCAGAGCCAGAGGCAGCCCCCCGCATTTCTTGGAGATCTGCTTGCCCATCTCCTGCAACGCTGCAGGGCAGGCCGTCCGGACGTCTTGGTGTGGGAATACCTTGCGGCAGAACAGCTCCCAGCTCTCCTGTTCGTTGAGAAACCGCAGCTCGTAGGGTGTGGTGCCTGGGTCCGCTGCTCTTGCGACGTCGATGGAGCGAGTGGTGATGAGCACCCTGCTGCCGTTGACGTCATCGGGGAGGTGCGCGTTGAGGATGTTCCACACGTTGTTGTCCCAGACGTCGTCCATGATGATCAAGTACCGCCGCCCCTTCAGGGAGTTGTGGAGCTCCTCCTCCAGCTCCTCCCTGCTCATCTTCCCCGCGGCCTCGCCTCCGACACCCGCGAACTTCTTCACCAGATTCTGCAGCAGCTCCACCGCTCTGTACTGCTGCGATATATTGAACCACTCAACGCAGACGAAGGGGGCGCGGGTGTGTATCGTGAAGGTGTTGTAGACCTTCTTTGCAAGAGTGGTCTTCCCCAGACCTCCCATCCCCACGATGGAGACCACAGCCCGCCGCTTCACGCCGTCGTCGCGCAGCAGCTTCAGGATATCCTGCTTCGCATCGTCCATGCCGACCACGCCCGAGTCATCGGCGTGGAGGGCGACCCGCCTCCGTTGCTGCACCGTCTCGTCGACGTAGGCACTCCTATTAGTGTTATCCCCTCCGCCGTCCGCGCGCAGACTTTGGATGCCGTACCTGGATCTGCTGTCGGCGATCTCCAGGATCTTGGCCTTGAGCAACCGGATCTCCTCGCCGAACCGGTGGCGTGTGGCCAGGGCGCATGGGAGGCAGACGAATCGGCGGGCGACACGCGTGATGAAGCCGCCCCTCCCCCAGAGCAAATGGCCGTGGAGAGCGAAGGACTCCACGAGGTCCTCGGCCTCGTAGGCGGCGTCCCTGATGTCCTTCACCCACTTGTTCACCATCTTGTCCCTCTTTCGCTTGGCGTCGGCGTCTTCCAGGAAGCACTGCATCCGCTCGAGCTCCCTCCGCACCCACTCCGCCTCGTCGGGGACATTGTAGAGGAAGACGGCTTCGTCGACGAGGAGGTCGCCGACGCGTTGGACGACGAAGGAGACAACGGATTCGGCCATGGTCCTCTGGTCTTTCCCTCAGCACCACCGTTGCTTCCACCTTCAGCGGAGCACTTGGTAAAGTTGGAGGAGCATCAATGCTCCCACCGACAACGCCCAGACTATGCTGTATCAGAAGTGCCAGGAGCATAGCTGAGTTGGGGGGGGGGCGCGCCCACACGTGCTCCCTGTGGAGGGGCGGCCCCCCTATATTAAATATTTTATTTTTTATTTTATTTTTTGTGTATTATTTGTGGGGTTTTTTTATTTAAATAATCATATTTTATTATTTAAATAATCATATTTTAAAATTATTTTCCAAAATAGTCACCAAGTTGCCACATTGACAACTTGGTGACTGGGAGACCAGATAAATGACGACTTTGGAGTCGGCATTGCAAATGACGACTTTGAAGTCGGAATTGCAAATGACGACTTTGGAGTCGGCGTTGACATTGCCGACTCCAAAGTCGGCGTTGCCAAAGCCGACTTTGGAGTCAAAGTCGGCAATGGCAATGCCGACTTTGGGTTTCAAAAAAAAAAAACCCAGCAACAGTATCTCAATAATACCGCACTCATACCCATCCGGATGCCACCAGGAACCATGGCAGATACATCACCAGGATTAAATAAAACCCGTGCTTAATGTTGGTTTGTCCAACTGCAGGCAATGACTTCGGAGTACAAGGCTTATCAAGAGCAAGTTCTTGCAAATTGTTCAAGATTTGCTCAGGTACAACCAGTGTGGATTTCTGTTTTGTTTATCAGAGCATTTTGTTCTCAAATTAAGCACATAAGTTCTCTGCAAACTCTTATTGACCTTTTCAAGTAAATGAGGGTGTAGACGTTGATGGAGAAAGGTTATGAGCTTGTTTCTGGTGGAACATACAACCACTTATAGTCCATTTGGTTCTATGTGAAATATTTTCATTGGGAATATTTTCATGGAATAATTTTTACATAAAAATAAAAATCGTAATTGTCCATTTGGTTCCTAGGTAAATGTTTTCACTGGTTATTTATGTAAATAGAAGAATAAAAAAAATGTGAAACGTTAACAACATTAAATGCACACTTTTATTAGAGAGTTGTATTGGAGCACATGAGATATTATGGTCCATTCCAATGAGAGGGGAACACATACCCCTAGTGCATTATTCATCAATTTTTTATTTTATTTTTTATTTTTGATAATTTTAAAAAAATAAAAAAAGTAAAAAGTTTAGTGGCAGTCAACAAGAATTTCTGGAGATCCTTGAAGCATGTCTTTAGCCCACTTACCATAACCCAGCTTGGAGAACCTCTATAAAAGGGAGAGGCCTCCGTAGCACCAGAGGTACGCAACTCCTAACCCAAAACTTTGTTCCTCTGACCTCCCGAACTAACTTGAGCGTCAGAGTCCTTCCCCACTGAGGTCACTCGGTGGTCTTGCAGGTCCGAGGTGTGAACACGGCGACAGGAGCGCAGTAGGTCGTCTTCGCTTGGGAGCTGCTCGGCTAAGGCCGACCCCGTTACTCTAGCAGTAACAGAGTCATTATTTTCATCACAGAAATCAGCATCTTGACTTGTTGAATTCATGTGTAGAAGAATGATAGAGCTTTCCTTAAATTTACCTTACTCTTCGGGTTCACAAACACTAAGTGGTTGTATGTTCCACTAGAAACAAGTTCATGACCTTTCTCCATCAACGTCTGCACCCTCATTTACTTGAAAAGGTCAATAAGAGTTTGCAGAGAACTTTCATGGTTCCTGGTGGCATCCGGATGGGTATGAGTGCGGTATTATTAAGATAATGTTGTTGTGTTTTTTTTTTTTGAAACATACAGGAGTCGGCAATGGCATTGCCGACTCCAAAGTCAGCTTTGGCAACGCCAACTTTGGAGTCGGCAATGTCAACGCCGACTCCAAAGGTGTTGGTATCCGGTTTCTCGGTCACCAAGTTGCCAACGTGGCAACTTGGTGACTATTTTGGGAATTAATTTTAAAATGTGATTATTTAAATAATAAAATAATAAAATATGATTATTTAAATAAAAAACCCTTATTTGTGTGTACAAATATATTATTTGCGTGCACAAATATATTATTTGTGTGTACGAATACATCATTTGTATGTACAAATACATCATCTGTGTGCATAAATTGTAAAAAAAAAAAACAGCATTTAATGCTGGAGGGGTCCGCCCCCTCCACGCGGCGTGCGTGTGGAGAGACGCAGCCCCTCCATACTCATACTGTATAGCAAGAGATAGATACTCACCCGCGTGTCTTAAATATTCTTTTATTATTTGTAATATCTTTTATTATTCACGATAAAATTATTTAAATTTTTAAAAATAAATTAATTAAAAATCTCCGATTATATAATAGAGAACTTTACTGTAATAAAATTTAACATATACTATAACAGGAGATAATATTTACTGTAATGAATTACAACTTTTTCATAGATTAAAAAATATGTCAAATATTTGATAGAGATTTTTAATTAATTTATCTAAAAATTAATTAGAAGTAGTTGACTATTAACGAACTTGTTTCTTAATTTTTGTCCAGAAAAGATGTGACACATTGACAAACGTGCATCAATTGTACGCAAGTTGAAAAGTTTGAAGTGATGCAAATTCGATTGAAATATTATTGAGCATATGTAATAATATAACATAAAACATGATTTCATGCACAACATGTGTGACTGATGATTTGTGTATTATGTGGTGGTATATATTGGCCACTGAAACAGTCATTTCCATCTTTCTTCCTATTATATGTCTATAAAGTGGATAACATGTCGAATCACTCACATATATTTATCACTATATTTTAGTTATAATTAAAACTCATGAATATAATTAATAATTTTTTCTACTCATAATAATATTTTTAATAATATTTTTAAAGATAATTGATCTACAACAAAAAATATTTATTTCCATCACTTTTAAGATATACATTTACTTCATATCAAATTGTGTTGTAATTCTATCAATTAGAGAAGAAATCTCATACTGATTAAGAAATCTCATACTGATTACTATTTAAGTCCACATTGATTATAGTTCAAGATGTACACTGATTATAAATGTAACATCATTGTTCTTTGGTCAACCACCCATTCTGTAAAGATCGCGATGTATAGCTGTCGCCTTCTAAAGGCGACTTGGGTGACCATCGCGTTCTGGTTAAGGACGCGACGAGTGACCCTGTCGCGTTCTTGCTCTGACCGCAGCATATGTTTTGTCATCTTCCTGTCGGAACAGTTGAGACACGTGTCGTGGCGCATGTAACCTGAACGCGACATGCCAGGTCGTCGCATTCACGGTGGCAGATCTGCCAGGGCGACGCGTGGCGGGTTTGACTGTCGGGTCTGATAGGATTTCCAGATCGCGACGGGGGTAGCGGTCGCGTTCTTGATGAGAAGAAAATGGCCAACCCGGTTGCGTTCTTGAGACTGTGGTTGGTAGAAGCTAGGCCATCAGACCTATCCTCTTCTTCCCCTTTCTTCTTCTTTCCTTCCTTCCTCTGACCCTCCTTTGTGTGAGCAGCTCCATGGGGAGGTTTTGAGGGGTTTGTGGTGTGAAGTGTGGTGTTTCTCCTCGGAGTGGTGTTCCTCTCTGGTGTGACGTTCTCCTCTTCGTGATGGTGACCTCGTCTCCGACGTGTAGGAGGGCGTGGCTTGCTCGTGGACGGTGTGAGCATGGAGCTTGGAGCGAGGAGGAGGTGGTCATGCACACGAGAAGACCCCAACGGGTTGGCTCTTCGTTTTTAGGTAGGGACCCTTATCTTTCCCCCTAGTTCTATCATGCTAGGGCCTCCTTACCCCGTTTCCAAGCTAGGTTGTATCTTGCATTTTGTAGTGCTTCTTGTGCTTGAATTGGGGATGTGGTTGAGAGATATCATGCTTGCATGTGAGGATTCATGATTGTAGATCCATCTCTTTGACATGCATGGGTGTGATTGACGGTGGTTTGGATGTTTAACATGTGGTTTGAACGTTATCCATTCTCCCCTCCCTCCATGTACACCGGAATTGCCGTTTTGGGATGTTTTTGGAGGTCTCGGGTTGGCACCCGACCCTTTGTCTGTGGTCGTGACAGAGGTCCCTGTCGTGACCATGTCGCGACGTGTTGCCCCGTCGCCTTCTGTTGTGAATGCGGCGCCAGTACCGGTCATGTTCTTATCGCGACAAGTATGTACGTCGCGTTCATATTGGTTACCGTGTGGTGGTGACGGCCTACCCTGTTGCGTTCTTAACGCGATAGGTATATCCGTCGCCTTCTGGCCCAGGTCGCGATGGGCAGGGTCGTCGCCTTCAGGTGGCGACAGACCACTGGGTTACCTCTCAGACTGAGAGCGACTAGCGACCTGTTCGGAGTTTCCTTTTCGTTGCGTCTCTGTTTCTTGGCACATGTGCTATTCCTAGTACGGTCCTACACTAGTCGTTTGCCCGTGCTAGGTACTTGTGGGCTTGTCCGTTGAGATGCTATTACCGTTACCTGGACCCCCCATCCCCGCGCACCAGTTGTGGGAGTTCTCTTGGTGGCGGGAGTGCTCGAGTTGCAGACTCTAAAGCTAAGGGAAAAACGGTAGTGACAACGGCATAGAGTCGTTTGTAGAGCTCTCTTAGTTGAGTCTGATACGCCGAGGTGGTTTAGGCATTCTTTCGGTGCAGATTAGCTAGTCCTTCTCACTGCCTCGCTCTACGTGGTTCCGATACCATCTAGAGGGGCCAAGCGTGGGACTGTAGTCCGGCCAGACTACGGCAATTGTGTGGTTACTTTTAGTTCCATGCCTCACTCCGACGGGAGGTGGTAGACATGGACTGGTGGTTGAGGGTAAGGCACGTGGCGCTCTAGACCGGTTGACTAGTGGTAATTTTTTTTCGTGGCTAGTGCCTTTGTCCAGACAGTTGTTCTCTGTCTGTGTTTGCAGCTTTGGTTTGACTCAGTGTCATGGTTTACACGGGTTTTCGGTCCCGACGTTGTTTTAGACCGATGGCATTGTAGTTACTTTCCTCTTCCGCACTTACTCTATTAGTAGAATAGATTTACTTGCTTAATTTCAGTTATAACCATATATCTATTCTATTTGTTAGAACTAGTGGGAGATTGGTAGTCCCTACTGAGCTTCTTCGTGAAGCTCATTCCCTCCTTTTCAAGTGAGACTTCACAGCAGTACCCTCTGCGGCGGGCTGAGGAGACGGGCCGTCGTAGACGGTGCCTTTCGTGAGCAGTGTCCCCTTTGTACTTGTGACTCGTCACCCTCGGGGTATGCCCCTAATGTAATTTTTATCCCCTATTTTTAGTTCTTGTACTTTGCTACTTTGGGACTATACTAGACTTGTACTTATTGTTGGATGTTTTTCCTTCACTTGTTAGTACATTTTTAGTGCTTGTTATTGTCATTTAATTCCGTTGCATATCTTATTAGACTTGTCCGTTAGCCCTTTCGGGTCTTCGGGCTCGTGGGTGGCGGTGCCGACGGTCGGATTCTTGGCGAGAGTAGGGATCCGGGCGTCGGGGCCGTTACAATTCTGATTAGAAAACAAAATTTGTATCGATTGATGTTCAACCTGCATTCCGATTACTTAACATCATTTTAATTACACTTGTGTTCCGATTATAGTAGAAGCATGTTTTGATTACTGATATATTGCATGTTTCGATTAATTATATATCACTTGTTCCGATTACTATTAAACCTATTCGATTAGTGAATCTCCACCGATTATTGAACATTCTCTTCCAATTATTATACAAAACTTACTCCGATTAATGATCACTCTTTTCGATTATTGACTAAGTGATCTGATTAGTCAAGTCATCGGTGTTCCAATTGCCCTTAGAAACTTGCGATTAGTCAACAAACTTTTGATTAGCATAATATCGTTCTGATTAGTGATATCCATACATTGATTACTGAATATATCTTCCGATTGCTTCTGGACATTTTGATAGTGAAAAATATGATTAATATTTACAGTCTATATTATTTCAGTAATTGACAAATTAGAGATAAATTGAAAATTGACAATTTAATAATGTGAAATTAGTTAATAATATACACATCGTTATCGCATGTGCAAAAACACATCTAAAAATTTCATAAAAATCATAGTTAGACTTTAAATAATATTTCCTAAAGACTCATAAAGAAATTTAGACCAAGAAAAATCTTTTGGGCAAAGTTTAAGATAAATTGTGACTTATTGTCGTAAATTGAAAATAAGTCGAAAACTCATTATCACATGTATAAAAATGGATCAAAAGTAAAAGAAAAATTTTAGATAGACTCCAAATAATTTGTATTGACATCCCAATGAAAGAAACGGGTCAAGCAAGGTTTCTTGGGCATGAATAAACTCAAGATAGGGAATTACTATGAAATTCAAAAATCTCAACTAATTGAGATTAAATAGATAAATTCTCACCCAATATAGCATTATTGGGTCACTAAGTAAGCCCAAATTGTGGGTACAATATAGAGGAAGATTTTCTAGTATGTCTCCATCATAAATTGAGAGAGAAATCTCAAAAGATGGTAAGAATTTCCAAAATTCATAGCTTTAGTTTCCTAATCTTATTAGGACTACTAAACGACATCCCTCTATAAATTGAGCCCCTCTCTTACATGGGATGACCTTAGGGTTTGCTTGGAATGTCACTGAAGGCTTTTGGAGGTTGTGAATCCCGAGGAGAAGGTTGGTGCATAAATATATTCGTGCTCTCCTTCAACTCAGATCTCCTAAACCCTAAACCCTAAACCCTAAACACACATCCCTTTATAAATTGAGCCCCTCTCTTCCATGGGATGACCTTAGTGTTTGCTTGGAATGTCTCTGAAGGCTTTTGGAGGCTGTGAATCCCAAGGAGAAGGATGGTGCATAAAGATATTCGTGCTCTCCTTCAACTCAGATCTGCTATGACCCGCATACAAGACATGTCTGGTCTACCATCAAAGGTTAGTAAAACCCAACCAAACCTGCATATCATAGACCTTCTGAAAGCCCTTCGAGTCTAGTTTTGTCACACCCCGATGCGGAAATTCAGAACGCGTAGTTATATTCGGATCATAAATAGAGCAAATAATTGGGTGCGACATCAATATAAAATAAACTCCATTAAATTCAATTGATAATACCAAACTATATCCATAATCGTCAGAGCCAACCATAGGGCCCATTATTCAAATTACATACTAATCTCCATGAAAATGTATCATCATTACAAATACTATTTCAACATCTATTCTTAGATTTTCAGCTCCACGTGTGACGGGTACTCTTCACTCATGCCCTGCCCCATTAGTGTCCACGAACTCATCACCACTACCTGAAATGTTTAGGATGATAAGGTGATCAAACTAGCCTAGTAGGATTTACACCTCAATGTGTGGGCACTAATATACATGATTAGCATTTTAAATAAGCAGGATCTTAATAGGAACATGATGACTAAACATGCATGCATTTCTAACAAGTCAAATGGCTGAATAGAACAAATATCATAACGAAACAAATATTGACTTTCATATGTATTGGATAGGTAGTTCAAGAATTGAATCGTGTCACAAGGATTGGCCATATTCACACAAATATCACATATTCACATAATCAAATGTATCATATCAAACTTATCATATCAAATGAAGGCACATTCACACAAATCTTGCACACATTCCAGTGCCATGCTACGTACCACAAGTCCATACTCCCGCGGTTAATAAGTACGATGAGGCACTCCTCCCCAAAACCAGACAGGGCCCTTATTGCACAAGCATTAGTCAAATGGACCGAAGTCCCATGTTGTGCCGATCAAACATATACATATTATGACCACGGATTTCCAATAACAAGTTCATTGTAATAGGGACATGATCATTCATAGAGTTCAAGGTATGACAAAAGCTCAAGGGATCAAATGGATAGCATAACGACGTATCTTAAGTTTCATAATCTTTAGTGTCTTGAAAAGAGGATGACTTAATGACATATCGTACACGGTACAAGTGCTCTATATCTCCAGGGTACTTCATGGTACAACCAGCTCAGTCTCTATGAGGGAATCCACAGAGTACGGAGACTTACGAAGATCTTAGGGAAAAGGTCGCTAGTCTGCCAATACAGATTGACTGGTAGAGAGCTTCCAATTCCCCAAGAGGGGTGTGCCTAATCGTGCAAACGTGTAAGTGTCGTGACACAGAACTTTCCTAATTATGTGTGCAATTGATGAACAAATTATGGAAACCTCGGAAAGTATGTAAATAAGGAAAGTCCACATGCAACAAGCAAGTAACATAATAGTAAAGCTTAAACTAAGCAAGTTCATTCTAACAAGTATCCTTCACAGATTCATATCACAACTTATTATGACAGATTTCTTATCAAGCTAGATCACAAGATGATAATCAAATGAACATAAGATAAATCACTTCATATCGTACATTATAATCGTATTCATGTCTTTATAGTTTTCAAATGGGTTGATCACTTTTAGGCCAATGCACCACTAAGTAACATGATTACAGACTAAGATGATACACATGTTGACTGACTAATCGAAAGGAACAGTCTCGGGTCGGTCTTTGAATCGCGACGGGTTCAAACGTCGCTTTTCAAAGAACCGTACACAGTTAAAAAAGACTCAGTGTAAAGGCACAAAATTGCGATGGACCCTCCTATTGCGTTTAAATCATGACAGGACAGATGGTCACCTTTCAGACTTGAATCGATTACCCGATCGATTGCCTAACCAAAATCGCGACGGTCTTGTCTGTCATGTTCACAACGCGACAGAACGATATGTCGCGATGATTCCTGAATCGCGATGCTTCAATAGGTCGCGTTCAAGAATGGATTTCAAACTTCGAATATAAAAACTATGCGGAATCGGATGGGCGCACAAACTACCAAATCGCGACGGCACAAGACGAGTCCAGAAGCCCACATGACACACAGTTTGAGGTGTTAGGGTTGACCGATCATACTTTAAAACGTGACGGATAACTTGGTCTCCTTAACTAGAATTGCGAAGAACCAGTACATCGCGTTCATGCAAGAAGAATCGCGATGTCTGGTTACGTCATGTTCTTGGATCTTGCCCGAAAACGTACAAAACTGATACACCCTTCATGATAGACTTATAACTTGCAAACTAGCGATATCTAGATAAAACTCTAAACATGAAAAGTGTTAAGGACATCAAGTAGATGAGAATCATGGTTTTGGTTTGACCCAAAATGACCTCGATTTGCATAAATCACAACATAACCATGAAAAGCCCTAGACTTGCACGACTTAGAGAAAACGCTTAATACGGCTAACGTGCTTAATGGAAATTGGGCAAAACAGATGCAAAATAAACTAGACACGACGCTCTTTTAGATGGTATAGCACTTGTTTAGTTCTGGCCCGAGATCACCTACCTTGAGGTGGATCTAAGAGGGTCTTCTGCATAGGTCGCAGCAGAGAATAGGTCGAAGAAGATGGTGTCCTCTAGGCGGATCTCCTCCTCTCCCAGTGCTCTAGCCCGCCTCCTTATGACCCCAACACAATGATAATCTTCCCCCAAAAGTCTTATGATGATTACTTATAGGATTAGGGTTTAATTCAAGTCCTAATGAGTCTAGGAAAGGTGGGTTGCGATTTCTACATGGTACCTTCTATGTATTGGGATTTCTCCTCCCAATTGGAGTAGCAATGGCATTAGGAAACACCCTCTCATGCCTGGGTCTGATTTTGGTTACTTTGTATAGCTAATTACCTTTGTTTTAGCCCTAAATTGCCTTTTCCTAATTTCTGCCTAATTAGGGTTGCGAATTTTGGGTTTTAATGTTATTGGGCTTTGTTATTTGGCCCATTAAGAGTCGTGTTGGTCCCAACAAATCTAATTGGTTGATCCCACTTCTTGGGGGGTTTGACACTGACCATTATTTATTTTATTAACATTCTCATTTATTTGTTATTTTCCTAAAATTCTTAAATCCATAAATTTTGTGGGCGTTACGTCCGCCCCCACTAAAATAGAATTTGGTCCCCAAATTCATATAATCATAATCAGAATTAGTATCTTACCAAATAAGTAGGGGTAGTTTCGCCTTATTGTCGACTCGGGTTCCCAAGTAGCTTCCTCTACACCTCGCTTGTTCCATTGAACTTTAACCATGGGTATGCTCTGGTTCCGTAGCTGTTGTACCTTTCGATCCAGAATCTTGACAAGTTTCTCAGTGTAAGTCATGTCCTTCCCCACCACTAAACCTTCAAACCCGATCACATGCTCAGCATCATAGACATACTTCCTCAGCATAGATATATGAAGGACATTGTGTACTGTTGCCAGCTGTGGAGGTAATGCCAGTCGGTAAGGTACTTCTCCAACCCTTTCAAGGATTTCAAAAGGGCCGATAAATCTAGGACTCAACTTTCCTTTAATTCTAAACCTATGGATTCCACGGGAAGGTGACACCTTCAAGAACATGTGGTCACCAACTTGAAATTCTATGTCCCTTCTCCTCTTGTCAGCGTAGCTTTTCTGTCTGGACTGAGCTATTTTAAGACGCTCACGAATGAGCTAGAACTTCTGAGTGGTGTCTGGCACTATCTCTGGTCCCAACCATTGTCTTTCTCCAACCTCTTCCCAGCACACATGTGATTTGCATTTTCTACCATACAATGCCTCAAAGGGTGCCATCTTTATACTTGTTTGATAGCTATTATTATATGCAAATTCGACCAGAGATAACTGTTCACTCCAGTATCCTTCAAAATCAATTGCACAAGCTCGAAGCATATCTTCTATAATTTGATTTGTCCTTTCTGTTTGACCATCCGTCTGAGGGTGAAAGGCAGTGCTGAAATTTAGCCGAGTGCCAAGTGCTGTCTACAACTCTCGCCAAAAGTGTGACGTGAACTGGGGGTCCCTGTCAGATACAATGGATGAGGGAACTCCATGTAATCTAACCACCTCCTTAATGTGCAATGCAGCAAGCACGTTTCACAGACCATTTACTCTTTATAGGCAAAAAGTGAGCCGACTTAGTTAATCTGTCCACAATCACCCATATTGCGTCAAGTCCTCCCTTGGTTCTAGGTAAGCCGATAATGAAATCCATTCCTATGCTTTCCCATTTCCATTCAGGTATGTCTAGGGGTTGTAGCACACCTGCTGGCCTAAGATGTTCTGCCTTGACCTACTGACAAGTTAAACAACGTGCTACAAACTTAGCTACCTCTCTTTTCATGTTTGGCCACCAATAAGTTCTTTTCACATCTTGATACATCTTAGTAGCTCCGGGGTGAATTGTATACCTGGATCAGTGAGCTTCAATCATCAGCTTCTTCTTGAGTTCTTCATTATCCGGTACATAGGTTCTTCCCTTGAACATCAGTCTGTCACTCTCTGTTATGGAAAATTCTGGCCGTTGATCAATGTTCTCCTTAATCCCTACCAAGAAAGGATCATTGTCTTGTTGTTCTTTGATTTCAGTTAGAAGATCTAACTGTATACTGATGTTGGCAATCATTACCTTGTCATTTTCCATTTCCACATTCAAGTCTAGATTGGCAAACTGTTCTAGCAATCGCCACTCCCCAACCATTAAGTTGGCTAGTGACACTATCGACTTTCTGCTCAGGGCATCTGCCATAGAATTTGCTTTGCCAATATGATATTCTATGGAAAAGTCGAAGTCCTTTAGGTACTCCAACCATCTCTGTTGTCTCATATTAAGCTCTTTTTGTGAAAAGAGATACTTTAGACTTTTGTGGTCCGAGTATACTTTAAATTATTCCCCATATAGATAGTGTCGCCAAATCTTTAATGCGAACACCACTACTGCTAATTCTAAGTCATGGATAGGGTAATTCACTTCATGTACCTTCAGTTGCCTAGAAGCATATGCTATCACCTTGCCCAGCTGTATTAATACACATCCCAGACCAATACCTGAGGCGTCTGTATACACCTCGAATTCTCCCCCTTCAATAGGTAAGGCAAGAACATGAGTTGAAGTCAGGCATTCCTTCAATGTACAGAAATTCTTTTCGCAATCTTCTGCCCATACATAAGGACTTTCCTTTCTAGTCAGTCTGGTTAAAGGCACAACGATTTTGGAGAAATCCTCAATAAACCTTCTGTAATATCTGGCTAATCCCAGGAAGTTTCTTACCTCAGTCACATTAGTGGGTCTCTCCCAATTCATCACTGCTTCGACCTTAGATGGATTGACTGCAATACCCTCCTTTGAAATCAAATATCCTAAGAACGACACTTCCTCTAGCCAGAACTCACATTTACTTAATTTAGCATACAACTGATTGTCCTTCAATAGTTGCAAGGCTATCCTTAAATGTTCCCCATGATCTTCCCTAGTTTTGGAATAGATTAAGATGTCATCAATAAAAACCACCACAAATTTATCTAGGTATGACCGATACACATCATTCATCAGCTACATAAAAGCCACAGGGGCATTTGTTAGTCCAAAAGGCATGACAACAAATTCGTAATGCCCATACCTGCTTCTGAAGGCTGTCTTGTGTATGTCCTCCTCAGAAATCCTCAATTGATGGTAGCCTGATCTGAGATCGATCTTGGAAAAATATTTAGCTCCGGAAATCTGAGCGAAGAGTTCATCGATTCTTGGCAGAGGGTACTTGTTCTTGATTGTGACTTGATTTAGCTGTCTATAATCAATACACAGCCTCATTGATCTGTCCTCCTTCTTAACAAATAGTACTGGGGCTCCCCAAGGTGAGGTACTTGGTCTGATAAATCCTTTCTTCAATAGTTCCATCAGTTGATCTTTCAACTCCTTTAACTCTGCAGATGACATTCTATAGGGTGCTCTAGAGATTAGGGCAGCACACGATATTAAAGAGATAGAGAAATTTACTTCTCTCTTGGGAGGAATCCCTGGTAACTCCTTTGGAAATACATCTAAAAATTCGCTAACCACAGCGATATCTTTAATATCTACATCCTTCTTCTCTACGACCATGGCAGCAAGAAAAGCTACACACCCTTTCCTTATCATTTTATGGGCTCGTAAGGCAGAAATAAGTGATGGATGTCTACGGTTCTTAGCCCCCAAGTAAACTAATTTGGGATACTCACTGAAAGTCACTCTACTCTTCTTACAGTTCACACTAGCCCCATGTTGGGTTAACCAATCGGCTCTTAGAATCACATCATAGTGATCCATGGTCATGCATATAAGGTCGGCTGGTAAGTTCTTCCCTTCAATGTTCACATTAGCAGAGGGGAAATACTTGCTAAGTTTGGTTCCTTGCCCAAGAGGTGTTGTGATGGAAAATTCATGACCTAAGGGTACTGGTTTTATAGATAGTGTATCCGTGAACTCTTGTGATATAAAGGAATGTGTGGCACCAGTATCAAATAAAACAAAGGCAGGTCGTGAAAGTATTTGAAGAGTACTTTATACCACGCCTCCTTCTTCCACTGCTTCTGGTTCCTGAATAGCTTGTAAACGGCCTTGTCTTCTCTGTCCATTCGGACGCTTCTCTTGTGGGGCTTGTCCTTTAATCATCAGGCAGTCGGAGATCCTGTGGTCATGACTCCCACAGTGCAGACATCTACCTTGTACTCTCCAACATTGTTCGGACCGGTGACTAGCTTTGGTCACAGTGCTTGCATCTTTCCTCGGTTACCACTGCCAACTACTTGCCTAACTCTTTTAGCTTTTTATCGGCTTGTTCAATAAAACCACCACTGAGCCTTTTCCTTCCAATGGTCGGTTGATATTTTTCGGTAGCAAACACTTGCTCTCTCTTCACTGACTTTCCTTTTATCCTTTCAGCTGTCTCCATGGCGTCTTCCAGTAGTTGAGTCTTCTTTATCATATCAGCATAGGTTTGAATGTCCATTGGTGCCAGTTGGGTGATATAATGGGGCCTTAAGCCATTCAGAAAGCATTTTGCCTTCATCTTCTTTGTCCCAACCAAGTGAGCGGCATATCGGGACAGACGAGAGAATTGGGCCTCATATTCGGCAACAGTCAGTCCTCTCTATTTCAGAGCCACAAACTCGGCTGCTTTCCACTCCTGGACTCTTTCTAAAAAGTTCTTAGTGTTGAAGCGTTCTATAAACTGTGCCCATGTCAGTTGTTGTCCTTCTAGTGTTGCTTCCACTGACTCCCACCATGCCCTGGCATCCTTTTCCAATTGGAAAGTCGCCAGCAGTACTTTGTTTTGGTCCGTGCATTGCATGACCCTAAATATTCTTTCAATTTCCTTGACCAAATGTTCAGCAACATCCGGGTCAGTACTTCCTTCCAATCTAGGTGGATCCATACTCCGAAAATTTCGATGGAGATCACCGGCTCCGCAGTTACCTCCACCCTGGGTGGCTTGCAGTATTGCCTGAGTCAATTTCTGTAAGGTTTGTTGCATGTTTCTAGCCTAGGCTCGTTCAGCAGCCATAAAGGTAGTAAGTACCTTCAAGATGATAATATAAGTTAGCCATCTAGGTATAACACATGTGACTCCTTTACCCATGGCTCTACCCAAGCTCACATTAGGTATGATAGATTTTGACTTGTGTGATCTAGTTTCATTCTATACTCCTATTCCCTTGGACCTTAAAGAGTTCATGCTCTGATACCAATAAAATTGTCATGCTCCGACGCGGAAATTCGGAACGCGCAGTTATATTCGGATCATAAATATAGCAAATAATTGGGTGTGACATCAATATAAAATAAACTCCATTAAAGTCAATTGATAATACCAAACTATATCCATACTTGTCAGAGCCAACTATAGGGCCCATTATTCAAATTACATAATAATCTCCATGAAAAATGTATCATCATTAAAAATACTATTTCAATATCTATTCCTAGATTTTCAACTCCACGTGTGACGGGTACTCTTCACTCATGCCCTGCCCCATCAGTGTCCATATACTCATCATCACTACCTGAAATGTTTAGGATGATAGGGTGAGCAAACTAGCCTAGTAGGATTTACACCTCAATGTGCGGACACTAATATACATGATTAGCATTTTAAATAAGTAGAATCTTAACAGGAACATGATGACTAAACATGCATGCATTTCTAATAAGTCAAATGGCTGAATAGAACAAATATCACAACAAAACAAATACTGACTTTCATATGTATTGGATAGGTAGTTCAAGAATTGAATCATGTCATAAGGATTGGCCATATTCACACAAATATCACATATTCACATAATCAAATGTATCATATCGAACTTATCATATCAAACGAAGGCACATTCACACAAATCTTGCACACATTCCAGTGCCATGCAACAGACCACAAGTCCATACTCCCGCGGTTAATAAGTACAATGTGGCGCTCCTCCCCATGACCAAACATGGCCCTTATTGCACAGGCATTAGTCAAATGGACTGAAGTCCTACGTTGTGCCGATCAAACATATACATATTATGGCCACGGATTTCCAATAACAAGCTCATTGTAATAGGCACATGATCATTCATAGAGTTCAAGGTATGACAAAAGCTCGTGGGATCAATTGGACAGCATAACGAAGTATTTTAAGTTTCATAATCTTTAGTGTCTTGACAAGAGGATGACTTAATGACACATCGTACATGGTACAAGTGCTCTCTATCTCCAGGGTACTTCATGGTACAACCAGCTCAGTCTCTATGAGGGAATCTATAGAGTATGGAGACTTACGGAGGTCTTAGGGAAAAGGTCGCTAGTTTGCCAATACGGAATGACTGGCAGATAGCTTCCAATTCCCCAAGAGGGGTGTGCCTAATCGTGCAAACATGTAAGTGTCGTGGCACAGAACTTTCCTAATTATGCGTGCAATTGATGAACAAATTATGGAAACCTCGGAAAGCATGTAAATAAGGAAAGTCCACATGCAACAAGCAAGTAGCATAATAGTAAAGCTTAAACTAAGCAAGTCCATTCTAATAAGTATCCTTCACAGATTCATATCACAACTTATTATGAGAGATTTCATATCAAGCTAGATCACAAGATGATAATCAAATGAACGTAAGATCAATCACTTCATATGATACATTAGAATCGTATTCATGTCTTTATAGTTTTCAAATGGGTTGATCACTTTTAGGCCAATGCACCACTAAGTAACATGATTACAGACTAAGATAATACACATGTTGACTGACTAACCGAACGGAACAGACTCAGGTCAGTCTTTGAATCGCGATGGGTTCAGACATCACTTTTTAAAGAACCGTACATAGTTAAACAAGACTCGGTGTAAAGGCACAAAATCACGACGGACCCTCCTGTCGCGTTTACATCGCGACAGGACAGATGGTCACCTTTCAGACTTGAATCGATTACCCGATCGATTGCCTAACCAAAATCGCGACGGTCTTGTCTGTCGCGTTCACAATGCGACAGAACGATATGTCGCGATGATTCCTGAATCGCGATGCTTCAATAGGTTGCATTCAAGAATGGATTTCAAACTTCGAATATAAAAACTGTACGGAATCGGATGGGCGCGAAAACTACCAAATCGCGATGGCACATGCCGTCGCATTCAAGACGGGTCCAGAAGCCCACACGACACACAGTTTGAGGTGTCAGGGTTGATCGGTCAGACTTTAAAATGCAACGGATAACTCGGTCACCTTAACTAGAATCGCGACGTACCAGTACGTTGCATTCATGCAACAAGAATCATGACGTCTGGATACATCGCGTTCTTGGATCTTGCCCGAAAACGCAGAAAACTGATACACCCTTCATGATAGACTTATAACTTGCAAACTAGCGATATCTAGACACAACTCTAAACATGAAAAGTGTTAAGGACATCAAGTAGATGAGAATCATGGTTTTGGTTTGACCCAAAATGACCTCAATTTGCGTAAATCACAACATAACCATGAAAAGCCCTAGACTTGCACGACTTAGAGAAAATACTTAATATGGCTAACATGCTTGATGGAAATTGGGCAAAATAGATGCAAAATAAACTAGACACGATGCTCTTTCAGATGGTATAGCACTTGTTTAGTTCTGGCCCGAGATCACCTACTTGAAGTGAATCTAAGAGGGTCTTCTACATAGGTTGCAGCAGAGAATAGGTCGAAGAAGATGGTGTCCTCCAGGCCAATCTCCTCCTCTCCCAATGCTCTACCCCGCCTCCTTATGACCTCAACACAATGGTAAACTTCCCACAAAAGTCTTATGAAGATTACTTATAGGATTATGGTTTAATTCAAGTCCTAATGAGTCTAGGAAAGGTGGGTTGCGATTTTGCATGGTACCTTCCATGTATTGGGATTTCTCCTCCCAATTGGAGTAGCAATGGCATTAGGAAACACCCTCTCATGGCTGGGTCCGATTTTGGTTACTTTGTATAGCTAATTACCCTTGTTTTAGCCCTAAATTTCCTTTCCCTAATTTCTATCTAATTAGGGTTGCGAATTTTGGGTTTTAATGTTATTGGGCTTTGTTATTTGGCCCATTAAGAGTTGTGTTGGTCCCAACAAATCTAATTGGTTGACCCCACTACTTGGGGGGTTGACACTGACCATTATTTATTTAATTAACATTCTCATTTATTTGTTATTTTCTTAAAAATTTTAAATCCATAAATTTCTTGGGCGTTACAAGTTTCAATTGAGAGTATTTTGCCCAATTTTCCTACAGTGTAGGAGGATTAATAGAAAGAGTGCACGACTGTCAATTCTAGGGTTCCTATAAGAAAGACTTGATCTTTTCACTCAAAGGTAGGTTATCCCAGGGTCAAACTCTAATTAATCATGCTCATACTTGCTTCATCATGTCTAGAGCGCATTCATCCTAGTTTCCCTAATTTGTTTCACGTAATTTCATAAGTATTTATTCTTTTCCTTGTATAGTATCGCTCTGTCTTTACCCTGTTCACATAGATCAACTTGTCTACTATATATCTCTTAGAGTAGTTAACTTCCCGTGACAAAAGTTTTACTGTACAATCATCTTTAAGTCTACTTTCAACGGACACCGAAAGCCCTAATTTTCATGCACACAATAGAGAGGTATATGGCTCACATCGTCGCTGTGTCATTTTTTCCCAGTCAATCACAAGTCTCGTTATTGTCTTGTGATGAACACATAAAAGTCTAATTCCTCATTACAGTAGATAGGTTAGTGAGCTAGGAATGGTTTCATATTTTTTCATGCTATATGTTGAACCACTCTTATAATTTATCCTCTTATTTTGGTGATAACAAAACTTATGATTAACGTAAATATCTTGAATACACTACAAGAAAAAGTGGAAATAGCGACGGACAACTTCGTTCCCTATTCAGTCACTAATATAATTAGTGACCGAATAGTGAACAAAGTTGTCGGTGAAGAATTTTTGGTCACAACATTGTGACCGAAAATTTTCGGTCGCTACTCAGTCGCTAATAGTGACCAAAATATTTCGGTCGCTATCAGCGACCGATACCTTCGGTCACTGTATAGTGACCGAACTGTTAGGTCGCTATCAGTGACTGATTATTTCGGTCACTATTTTGGTCACAAAATAGTGACCGATATAGTGACTGAAATTTATCGGTCATTATAATTCGATCTAGTGACCGATAATGTCGGTTGCTAATTGGTCTCTAATTTTTTAATTATTAAAAAAAAAGATACATATTTTTAACAAAACAATCTGTGCATATATATAAAAAAACTATACTATGACAAATGTCAACAATCATAAAATGTCCATAAAATTTCCACAGTAATAATGCATAAAATGTCTACAACAATACATAAAATTTCCATAACAATGAAAAAAAAATCATGAATCCTCTTCCTCGTCCTCCTCGTCCTCGTCTCCTTCGATGCCACTCGATGAAGGAACCTACAATAGATATATAACAATAATAAATTAAAATTAAATACTACTATGAGCAATAAATTATTTAAATTTTTAGAATCCATTTTTCTATATATTTCACTCACTTTTAAACTAAAGTAACTAGCTTAATGTGAATTAGAGCGCCAAGCTCAAACCAGGAGTCCGATTTGAACTTCGTTAGTTTTTACAAGTCACACTCATCGCTCTGGCCGTGCTGGAACAACTTGGAAGCCAATCGGATTAGTATTTCTAATTTTGGACCCCCAAACCTAAGTTCTTCTTTTTTAAACTAAACTAACTAACTTGCTTAATATGAATTTGAGTGCCGAGCTCAAACCGTGAGTCTGATTTGAACTCCATCGTTTCCATAAGTCACACTCGTCGTCCTAGCCGTGCTGGAACAAACTGGAGGCCAATCTGATTAAGATTTCTAATTTTGGACCCCCAAACCTAAGTTCTTCATTTTAAAACTAAACTAACTTGTTTAATGTGAATTTGAGTGCCGAGCTCAAACCGGGAGTCTGATTTGAACTCTGTCAGTTTTCATAAGTCAAACTCATTGTCCCGGCCGTGCTGGAACAAACTGGAGGCCGATCGGGTTAGTATTTCTAATTTTGGACCCCCAAACCTAAGTTCTTCATTTTAAACTAAACTAACTTACTTAATGTGAATTTGAGTGCCGAGCTCAAACCGGGAGTCCGATTTGAACCCATCAGTTTTCACAAATCACACTCATGACCCTGGCTATGCTAGAATAAACAAGAGGCCGATCAGATTAGTATTTCCAATTTTTGACTCCCAAACATAAGTTCTTCATTTTTAAACTAACTAACTTACTTAATGTGAATTTGAGTGCCGATCTCAAATCGGGAGTCTGATTTTAATTCCGTCAATTTTCACAAGTCACACTCATTGCCCCGACCGTGCTGGAACAAACCAGAGGCCGATCGGATTAGTATTTCTAATTTTGGATCTCCAAACCTAAGTTCTTCCTTTTAAAACTAAACTAAACTAAACTAACTTGCCTAATGTGAATTTGAGTGCCGAGCTCAAACTGGGAGTCCGATTTGAACTCTGTCAATTTCCACAAGTCACACTCATTGCCCCGACCGTGCTGGAACAAACCAGAGGCCGATCGGATTAGTATTTATAATTTTGGACCCCCATACCTAAATTCTTCCTTTTAAACTAAAATAACTTGTTTAATGTGAATTTGATAGTCAAACTCAAACTGGGAGTCTGATTTGAACTTCGTCAGTTTCCACAAGTCACACTAGAGGCTGATCGGATTAGTTTTTTTAATTTTGGACCCCAAACCCAACTTCAAATAGTTTCTAACTAATTAATTTTACAATTGTGTATTTGAGAGTTGAGTGCAAACCAAAAGTCCGATTTGAACCCTGTCAGTTTCCATAAGTCATGCTCATCAGCCCAGCCGTGTAGGAGCAAATCAGACGTCGATCCGATAGTCATTAGAAAATTGACTATTAGAATAGAGAAATTAAAATAAAATCAATTTACTCACATGAGGGGCCTGTGCTAATGTCGACGGTGCTGCCTGAAGAGGAATGCTGACTTGGGAGAGGGCCTGGGAGATAGCCTGGGATATAGCCTGAGAGAGTTGGGCCTGGACAGTGTCGGACACCTGCGTATGCATCGTGTAGACCAGACGAGACTCCAAACCAGAGATCTCATCTCGAATGAAGCCCATCATCTCACTGGGAGAAGTACCTGGAGCACCAGATGTGGTTAATGCACTAGTCGCTTGTGAGCCTAAACTCGAGGCGCCAGATAACACCCTGCTCGTGTCCATATTGTGCCCAAAACCATACACATGGCCTTTATTTAGGGCACCAGATGCCGCAACCCATACCTCAAGATCTAACTGCGGCTGCTCCTCCTCGACGTACTTCTCTGTCAGTTAGATGTGGATTTCTTTGAATTATTTCTGAATCAAATTGTCTGCAATATGAATGGAAGACCACCTTCAATAACTAGAAGAAGGGCAAAGAAGTTATATACACAATAAATTGTGAGTTCAGGACTTACTTAGCATAACACTCAAGCTCAGCACAATTTAAAAGAATATATATCTCTGCGGCGCATAACTCTCTGTCAACGAGTATGCGAGTTGAAGAACGTTCGAACGTAGGTCCAGGATGACTAAATATGGAGAGTCGATCTAAACACATAGATTCCTCCCCTTCATCATTACGTGGAGGTTGAGTACGATGAGTTTGTATGTCTGCTTCAAAGTACATCGAACTAAAGTTCGAGATTTCTTCCATAATGCATGCCTCAGCAATAGAACCCTCTACTTTTGCTTTATTTCAGACTTTCCTTTTGAGGTCATGCATACACCTACATCAACAATGTACAAGACAAATGGCAAACATATCATACATAAGGTGCAATTCTAAGAAGAAAAAAGTCAATATTCACATATACGTCTCAAATGGATACATCCATCTATATTGTACTGGCCCTCCCACTTTAGCTTTATATGGTAGATGTATGAGCAAATGCGCAATTGAATCGAAGAATGCAGGCGGAAATATATTCTCCAATTTGCATACGATGGTGACCACATTCTGTTCGATGGTTTTCACATCCTCAAGCCTGAGCTCTGATGCACACAGAATCGTGAAAAATCGACTCAACTCAGACAATGCTCCCCATAGAGGCTTCGACAACATGTAATGAAATGCAATGGGTAGCAACTTTCGCATGAACACATGATAGTTATGACTCTTCATTCCATATATTTTTCCCTCACTGACGTTGACACAACGAGTAATATTATACACATAACTGTCAGGAAATCTCAACTATTTCAGCCACTGGCACACTTCTTTTACTTGTCCACCTTTAAGCACATAAACTACTTTTGGTTTAATTGATTTCCCATTTACTTCAACAAGTTCTAACTCTGGACGTTTACAAAGCATGTATAAGTCCAAACGTGCATTCCCATTGTCCTTTGTTTTACCTTTATGTCCATAACAGTGTTGAACACATTATCAAATACATTCTTCTCGATATGCATCACGTCTATATTATGCCGCACAAGAAGAGTTGACCAATAAGGTAGCTCCCAGAAAATGCTTCTCTTCACCCAGTTGCCTTCCCAAAACCTGAAAGGTGCCGTGTACTATCCATCAGTTGTGTGATATTTGACAAATTTTCTACACGTACTGCCATATGATGACCGGACAACCTCTCGAATATAACTTCATCTCGTTCCGTTCTGTTATTTAGGAATGCATCTTTTTATCTTCTGAAAGGGTGATCAGCTGCTAAAAACTACTGATGGCAATCAAACGAGCATGACTTCCCACCATGCTTAAGTACAAATGATTTGGTATTATCCATACAGTAAGGACATGCTAGCCTCCCATGTGTGCTCCAACCAGATAGCATTCCATATGCAGGAAAATCACTTATCATCCACATCAATATTGCCCTCATGGTGAAATTTTGCTTTCTAGATGCATCATAAGTGTTGACCCCCTCAGTCCATAATAATTTCAATTCATCAATCAATGGTCTAAGATAGATGTCGATATTTTTTGTAGGACTTTTAGGACCAGGAATCAATAAAGACAGAAACAAATTCTTTCGCTTCATGCACATGCTTGGAGGAAGGTTGTATGGTGTCACGAACACTGGCCAACTAGAGTCGGAAGCCACTGAACCTCCAAATGGACTGAATCTGTTAGTGCATAAAACAAGCCTCACATTACGCGACTCCCTTGATAAGAAAGGATGAGCATGGTTGAAATGAGACCAAGCTTCGCCATCTACAGGATGACTCATAATATCCTCGTCATGACGTACTCTTTCTGTGTGCCACCTCATATGTTGAGTTGTCTTTGATGACATACACATCCGCTGCAGTCTAGGTGTGAGGGGAAAATATCGCAATGGCGCATAAGGTATATCATTTCCCCTAGAATTGGCCCCTTTTTTAAGTTTAAACCTATCATGATGGCAAATAAAACACGATACCTTATCTGCATCCTCTTTGTGATACAACATACAATGATTAAGACATGCATCTCTTTTCACATATCCAAGCCCTAACTCATTGACCATCATCTTGGCACGATAAAAATTTGGAGGCAGCTTCTCATCTCGAGGTAACATACTCTTGATGATGAGGAGGAGATGATCAAAACAACTCTCACTTATATGAAATTCAGATTTCAAGTTCAGCAACTGTGACACCGCTGACAACCGAGTGTGTTTTTGACAACCATCTCACAATGGCTCATCAACATCCTTAAGTAATTGATAAAATCTTTCAGCTCCTTTGTTCGGAACTTCTTCAGCGTATACAAGATCCTCATGTACATTGAATGTGGGACCAACGACATCTACAACCATATCTATGTACATACTTGTGCCTTCCACATTATTAGGCTCGTGCGACCAGAGCTCCTCACCATGACATGTCCAATTCATATAACCTTCAACAAACCCTTTTTTGTATAAATGATGTTGAACCTCCCATGGTGAAATCCACTTCAAATTTTTACAAATCATACAAGGACATTGGATGCAACCTTCGTTGTCTACTACTGCATTTGGATTCTCCAATGCAAACTGAATGAAAGTCTCAACTCCAACCCTAAACTCCACAGGCACCACATGATCAACTATTCTACGATACATCCATGAACAGTCTGAAGCCATTTTTTTTGCGCCCAACCAATATTAATAGACAAATAACTTTAAAATTCAAACTAAAAAAAAAAATAAATCTGACCATTTTCACACATCGTTCGACGCAACCGAAATGAATAGGAATGATATATTATTTAGATAATCACTTTTTACTCATCTGTGAATATTTGATCGCACTCAGATGGCCATTTACTATGTGTTTGTATAATTTTCCGAAACTTTCGGCAACATCTCCCCACACCTATCTAATATACAAAAAATATTCAATGATTAAGATATTTTCTTAAACACTTACTAATAAGTGGTTAAGAAAAAATTCTAAATCATTAAAGGTCTATCAAAGAGGAGTGAGTAGATGCGCCTGAAATTTTCCACAAACATTACAAACATAGTAAATGACCACCTAACTACGATCAAACATTCACAGACTGTCCAAAACGGGACAATTCAAGACTTTGAGTTAGATATACAAGTTCTCATTATTCAAAATGAGAACATGCACATCAATCCCAAAGTCTTGAACGGGAAGGTTCATTGACACCACGCTCTTGTGAGGTGTGTGTAGTGTTAATTGCTATGCATGCATAGATCAAATTTAAATGCCATATAAATATGAAAGGAAAATGGAAACAAAATCATATATGTGAACATGTGTAATAGTAAATCAAATTCACATATGCATGTAAATGAATTGCATTAAAGTAAGAAGTGAATACTAATCACTAAACTGAAAGTAAAAAATTAAAAGCAATCCATATAATAGTGTTTTATTGAATTAAGTTCGAATTAAGGATCTAATGTCTACAAGGAAGAGTTTGTACTCAATTTTTTATTCCTAAATTGAGATGTATATATAGTTTTGACAATCTGCCTAAAGATTAAAAGAAGTGTATAACTAAAAGAAATATGTAACCATTTAACATGACATTTTAGTGCTAATATATGCAAGATACAATCTGTCGAATAATATATAATCGTAGGGGTTTGACATTTTAGTGCTAATATATGCCCCCCCTCCTTCACACCGTCGAGCCACCCCTCCCACACCCCCACATTGCCACCCCCACACTAGCCCACACCACCAAGCCCCCCCCTCTCCCACCCACGCTGCACCACCCCCCCACCCACACTGCCCCCCTACCCCCACACCGCCAACCCCCCCTCCCACCCCCACACTACCCCCCTTCCCCCACACCGCCAAACCCCCCTCCCACACCCCATACTGCCCCCCCTCCCCCACACCGTCAACCCCCCCTCCACACCCCTACACTGCCCCCCCCCCCCCCCCCCCCAGGCTCACACTGCCACCCACCCCCACACTGCCCCACACCACCAAGCCCACTCCCTCTCCCACCCCCACACTACCCCCCCACACCGCCAACCCCCCCTCCCACCACCTGCCCCCACTCCCCGACACAACCAAACCCCCCTCCCACACCCCCACATTGCCCCCCCCCCCCCCCCCCCACCCCCCCCCCACCCCCACACTGCCCACACTACCCCACCCCCACATTACCAGCCCCCCCTCCCACCCTCCACCCACTATCCCCCCCCCCCCCCCCCCCCCCCCCCACCCCCACCCTCACCCACTGTCACCCCCACCCCCAACCTCAGGCAACCCCACCCACTGTCGCCCACCACTGCCCCCACCGTCGGCCTAGAGAGAGAGAGAGAGAGAGAGTGCTTACTGTTAGAGGCGGCGGCGATGGGCACAATGATAGTGGCAGCGGCTCCACGAGTGCGACTCCGGCGAGAGAGAGGAGAGAGAGGAGAGAGAGAGAGAGAGAGAGAGAGCGAGAGAGAGAGAGAGAGTGCTTACTGTTAGAGGCGGCGGCGATGGGCACAATGATAGTGGCAACCGGCCTCCAACGAGTGCCGACTCCGGCGAGAGAGAGAGAGAGAGAGAGAGAGAGAGAGAGAAGAGAGAGAGAGAGAGAGAGAAAGAGCGCGACTCCGACGGTAGTAGCTCCCACGAGTTGACTCCGGCGGCAAATAGGGGAGCAATGACAGCAAGGGCTCCCACGGGCATGACGACGGTGGCGATAGGAACGATAGCGGCAGCAACAGTCGGTCCGGCGAGAGAGCGAGAGAAGAGAAGAGAATAAACAGAGAGAGAGAGAGAGAGAGAGAGAGAGAGAGAGAGAGAGAGAGAGAGAGAGAGAGAGAGAGAGAGAGAGAGAGAGAGAGAGAAGAAGAAGAAGAAGAAAGAAGAGAAGAAGAAGAACAACAACACAACAACAACGGGGGGAGGGGGAAACACGGAAATAGAGACCGGATAATTCGATTGCTATTCAGTCTCAAAGACGACAAACATTTGTGACCGAACTATTATCGGTCACAATTCGGTCTCCAATCTATGACCGAATTGTGACAGAAAATGTTCGGTCGCAAGCTCTTTAAACCAACGGCGCCAAACAGAATAAGTTAGAGATCGATTAAAATCAGTCACTATTTGGTCTCAAATCTGAGACCGAATAGTGACTGATCAATGTTTGGTTGCAAAGTTTTAGGCCCAACAGTGCCAAATAAAAGAAGTTAGAGACTGATTATAATCGGTCACTATTCAGTCTCCAATTTGAGACCGAAAAAGTTCAATCGCTGTATGAAAATATTGGCATATTAAGGTTTTAAAATTTACGAACGAATATTTTTGGTCACTATTCAGTCTTAGATCTGAGACCGAATAGTGACTGAAGATATGATTGTAACATCCATGTCCCATTTGAGGGCCAGCTCTCTC